>RJWT010000758.1:0-58330 GCA_004365215.1 Cuniculus paca | reverse complement strand
AGGGATTGGACTTAGGACCCCTTGGCTGCCCTTAACTTTGAATATGTCTTGGTGGCTTTCCTCTCTCTGTGGGTTGCACTGGAGGTGGTACATAGGGATTTACTTGCCAGGATTCCAATAAGGTCTCAATGGGGTTACAAATATAATTTTGGATTGTGAGGAAGACAGAAAAGGATTATAATACTTAGGTTACAGTACTCAACATTTGGGATTACAATAGCTGGCTACCCTGTTTCTTTTTTGTTTTTTTCTTTAACAGGGGTAGAGGTGGAAGAGATTAAGAAACCCAGAGCCTCAAAGTGTACAGAACCTGTTTTTAACAATGGTAGATTAAGAGACAAAAGCAGAAAGTCTACACTGAATCAGTAACAGCCTATTTCCTAAAATGGCTCTTGTCAAGGTCAAAGCTCAGTTCTACAGGGCTAAACCCACTGATCAATTCTCAGTCCGTATCTTACTAGTCTATAGGAGGGGGCATTTGGCACAGCTAAATACTTCCTCCTGGAAAAATGATGCTTGTCTTCTGAAACCCCACAATCTCTTTTCAGTTTTCTCACCCTGGTTCACTAATATTTTCTTTTTTCTCTAACAGGTTAATAATTCAGGTGTGGACACTCAGCCCTCGATCCCCTTTTCCATCTATACTCACTCCCCTTCATGGATTCATTCACTTTCATGAACTTAAATACCATTTACATCATGCCAATGACTTGCAACTGTCCCTATCTCTAGACCAGATCTCCTTCTTGAACTCATGCCTAGCCCCTGAGACAGGAAATGCCCCTACCATGGAACTCTAGTAAGCCTCTTACTATACACAACGCCAAGACCAAACTGCTAGTCTCTCCAAACCTGCTGTTTCCATGTGTCCATCAACAGCAACTCCAACTGTCTAGTGGTCTTGGCCAAAAGCCTCAGTCATTCTCTACTTTCCTTTTTCTCACAATCACACCCATTTGAAAACAGTCCTTTTGCTCTGCTTGTTGAGAAACTGACCTCTTTGTACCTGCTCCACTGCAAACCACCTGAGTGGGAGCCACGGGTGTCACCTGCCTGACTACAGCAAGGAGCTGCTACCTGGTCTTCCTGCTTCTGCCTTTGCTGCCCATGTCCATTCCCAGGGATGCCATGACAAATTATCACAAACTGGGTAGTTTAAAACAACTGAAACTAATTTCCAACATTTTTGGGAGCCAGAAGTTCAAAGTTAGGGTATTGGCAGGGTTCGATTCTTCTGAGGACTCAAACCATTTTCTGCTTCTCTCTTGCTCCTGGCTCCTGGCATGTTCAGTGTTCTTGGCTTGTGACCGCCCTCCCAATCTGTGTGTCTTCTCTTCTGTCTCTTGTCAGGATACCTGTTGCTGGATTCAGGGCCTGCTCTAATCCAGAATGATCTCACTTTGAGATCCTTGATTACATCTGCAAAGACTTTTACTCCAAATAAAGTCACATTTTGAGGTTCTAGGTGGGCCTCTGAGAATAGCTTTCAACCCACCATGCCCACCCCACAGATTATTACACACAGCTAGATCATGCTATGCCTCTGCTCAGAGCCCTCTAGTAGCTCCTATGTCACTCAGAAAAAAATCAAGGTTCTCACATCAGACTAAGACTATGTGACCTGGTTTTGTATCTTTCTGTCCTCATCTCCTGTCATCTAGTTACAGATAACAAACTCGGTTTTTTATGCAGGCTCATTTGACTAGTGGAGGTGGAAAAGAGGAAAGAAGGACTGGAGACATACTTTAAGTAAACATCAAGATGACTCGGTTTTATACCTAGGAAGCAACACTTGACGAGGAAAGAGTTGGGGGGATGGAAAAGAATTACAAATTTGATTTCACATAGACTGCAATTGAGATGTCCTTGAGTAGGTTTATTTATAATTTTAGAAGCTCAAAGAGATCTGGGCTGAGGAGATAAATGTGGAAGTTGCCGGCATATAAATAGTAACAAAAGCCTTGGGAGAAGAAGTGAGGACCTAGAATTCTGTTATTAGAAGAGCTGATATCCACAGGTAGAGGGTAGCAAGCATGCAAAAAGAGAACGAGGAAAGAGGGCAAAGCAATAGCAGGAAAGCCAAGGGAAAGTGTGGCACTGGGAAGAGTGGGAGGAAAAGGTAGATCGCAATGAGGGAGCAGTTCACCATGTTGTGTCAGTCTGGGGAAGGACAGTGACCACAGGCCTCAGTGTCACTGAGGCCACAGCAGGACTTAGCCAGAATGGTTTTAGGAGAGTAATGGGATCAGCAACAGGACTGGCATAGTGGAGGCAAGACTCAAAGTTGAAGAAGTGAAGACATTAAGACAGCTCTTTGGAGAAATACGAATGTAAATAGGAAAGCACTGATAACTGATACTTGTGGATTACTGGTGTCACCTTCCCTCAAGACATAAAGAAGATAGGGATAATCAATAATAAAAGATTTTTCTAGTAAGATGGGACTGGTGCAAGATTACTTTTTGGTAAGAAGCAGCAAACCTCCCTGTCCAAGTGCTGGGAAGGAAGGCTTAAAGATGGAGGTAAATACAGTGTAGCTAGTTGGCTGTTTTCATGATGGGAGGGTGAAGTCACTGCCTGCCAGACTACATTTTCTTAGGGAAGTCTAGGACAGCCGAGATGTCCACATGCATTTAAAACAGGCTCAGTCTGCTTGGTTAAGTCATGTTCTCTATTTGAGCTCAACTGCCAGATTCAGGGTCCAAGAAACCTGGTATCCAGGTTTACCCAATTGAGATACAGGACAGATCTGCATCTATTTATCTATCTCTGTCTTTCTGTATATCTACAAATAACTAAAACAAGGGACTGGAAATCTAAGCAGGATAGGAAGGAAAGTAAGATGAGAGAGAAAAAAATCCATGAACTGGGAAGGGGGACAAAGAATACTTGCAGTTGATTATTTAGAACTTTGGGGTCACCTAAGCATAGTCAAAACCTCAAAAATTAAAGCCAAGAATGCTAAAAGCCCAGTGTATCGGACTCCTAAGCATAGCCCTGTTTTTTATAAAAGAGGATCAAAGAGCGTTTGATATTGAACAAACAGGATGGAAGGACTACAATGCAACAGATGCCATTCCAAGTCTGCATGCTGTGCCACTCAATCACTTCTAAGTAAGTGTCCTACACAAGTTCTACCTCATTTATTTATTAATTTTTAGTCTGAAGTTACTCTCCAGCACAGTAATTCTCAACCAGGTGTTTCCAGACTGAGGCTGGCAATGCTCGAGACATTTTTGGCTGACACCAAGTGGAGGAGGGGTGCACTGGCACCTGGTGGGGAGAAGCTGGGGAAACTTCACAATCCCTGCAATTCATAGACCACTCCTAAACCCCACAGGGAATTACCCACATCATGGTAAAGAATCCCTGCTCTGAAACAAAAGCATTTGAAAAGTAGGCTATTTACATTAGAGAGAACATGGCTCAACTTTGGATCGAAGCAACCAACCATCTTCAAATATGCTGTGCTGAAAAAAAGCCGGCCATGGTGGGGCATGCCTGTAATCCCAGCACTAGGGAAGCTGAGGCAGGAGGATCATTGTAAGTTTGAGACCAGCCTGGGCTACAAATTGAGCTCAAGTCCAGTCTAAACTGCACAGTGAGACCCTGTCTCAAAAAGACAAAAAAAAAATCCGTACTGTATATCTAATATTCTAAATAAACGACTTTTGATTTCAGAAAAGGTATCAAAAAAGAGTGCATGAAAAGTACAACCATTAGCTACACAGGAACACATATGGTAGGCATCAATACCTTCCTTTTCCCTTATTCCTCTCACCTGGCTTTTCCCATTCTCTTGTTTATTCCTGTCCAGAAAGATTACTGTCTCTGATTTCACCAGTTCCTGCATACTGGAAAATTAAATTCCAAGCACAAATCAATTCTGATGAAATTCCCTTATCAGAAGTAAACGTGAAAGTCTGTGTTGCTTAGTAAGATGGCCTTTTGCCCATATATAGAAGTGATTAAAGACTAGCCTGCAATTAAATTCTAAGCAGAGTAACAATTAACAAATTTATGAATGAGACTTCTTTTCACAGTTCTACTGTCAGGGCTAATGACTTGTATTAATTAGAAACTGTCAACACATGAATATGCTTGTTGAAGCCACTTCCTATGGTAAAATATGAGACTTGTAAATATGAAGACACTTGGAAAAATGCAAAGACTCATTTATTAGCATCTCTAAATGATGTAGAAGCACTGAGTGCACAAAGAGCCCTGGGAATCGATTGTAAATAGATTCCTACTTAATGAATCCGCTGTTTGTTTTTCCTTGCTTAGCATTAGTCTCAGTTCAGCTCTGGGAATGAAATATCCAATATATCACTACTTTATGAGGACTGTAGCACGGATAAAGAAAGAATTTTGTAGGTTACTGCAAAACTGGAAGCAGTTTAAGTTGACTGGAAGGAAGTTCCCAGGTCTTCTCTAGCCCAAAATGGACTGAAAAAAATCTTTAACTGCTGATGTGATAAGGAAGAGTTGGCTTAGGGATTGAAAAGCAGAGTTTGACTCCCAATTTTAACTTGAAGTGACCTTGGGTAAGTGAACAAATTACTCAGCCTCTTGTCTCCTCTTCTGAAAACAGGAATAGCAACAGAACTTGTAAAGGGCTGTGGTGAACCCCGCACTAGTTAATACGTGCAAAATGCACAAAGTATGTGCCAGCTGTCACTGTTTCCATAATCTCCGGTATCTGGGATGGAAGTGAAACAGAAGTGAATATTTTTAGAACTACACCATTGGAATAATGTGCAGAGTGATTAAAACACTAAAGGCTAGGTAGACCTGTATTCATACCTCAACTCCATCCCTCATTTTATTGCTTCTAAGCCTCAGCTACATCCTACATCCTGGGTCCTTGTGAACCATAAATGAAAAAAGGTGTGCACATTTTCTTCTACTGTGGGGCAGAGAAATGACTGGAGGTGATGGATACATTAATTATCTCGATAGTGGGTGGATTCATAGCATGAAATGTTTCTTGCTACACCTTGTGCATAAAAGGGGATGGTTAAATATTAGTGCTTAGGTATTCATTACCACTATTATCTTTTTTTGAAGAAATCTCCCAAAATGATTGAAATAGAAGCAAAAAGAAAGTGTCGACAGATGACCTAAGGTATGTGGAGAGAGAAATCACAGGGAGGAGAGAAGTAAATGAAGGGGCAAGAAGAAATGCAGCAAGTGCCTCTTTGTGGAGAGTACCCTCCCTCTGCTATCTCAGGTGGGCATCTCAGCTGCCCTGCGGGAAGATAAGACTTTCTGCCACCCCAAATCTTCAGAAATCCTTTATTCCCCTGTCTACCAGTGAAGGAGAGAGAGCAGAGACAGTGAGGGACAGAGACAGAGCAAGACATAGACAGAGAGAGGCAAAGACAGAGACAGAGAGACAGAATCTGACATTGGAACTTGGGCCTGACCATTGCAAAGCCCACACACACTGTGCTGATGTTGTGAAGGGAAGGCTGCAAAAGGTTTCATCACAGATAGTAGCAAAACACAGTAATCAAATTCTTAGTAAGCAGAGCTTGTTCTGGCTGGCTACATTTCACCCAATAACTATCATAAGACAACATAAAACAATTTTAAATTAAAATCAGTTTAATCCGGTTATTTCAATATTAATTCCCTTCAGTAACAACTTGGCAATGGTCTACAAAAGACAGAATTATTCAGTTTTATTTTATAAGGTCCTTCCAGAGACTCCTATTTCTGGCAGTAGGAAGATGGACCACTCATGGAAGCTGCAGGGAGCACTTAGAAAATTCCCACAGACCACCTGCTGAGGTCCCTCCAACCTAGACCTCGGATTTCTGAATACAGCAAGTTGTCAGTATTAGAGCTGACTTCAAATGAAAATTGACTTGTGTATAAATAACTAGATAGCTCATGAAATATAAGAGGATCCCTAATTCTGCCATGAAAATCAATACCTTAAAAATCAATCTAGCCAAAATTTTACAGCATCAAATAATCTAATATATAGAAAGAAAATCTAGTGGGAGGATGTTCAGTATCCTTTGAAAAGAACACCTGCTAAATACAAGGTAATGGGAAATCCACTGGCATTCCAATGACATATTGAAAACATTCCAATTAGTATGTATCACTTAAACTCCCTAATATACAGAGTAGCTTGGAAATGAAATAATACTAAAGTGACAGCCTTATAAACATGAGAAATATTATTCATTAGGTAAAGTCAAATGAAAATCAGAGTGAAACAGAATTATGCACCTTGATTGGTTGAAATTAAAAACACTGACCATATCAAGTGTTGGGGAGGACCCAAACTCTCACACACTGTTGCAGAAAATGTAAATGGTACAACTACTTTGGAATATAGCTTGGCAGTTTATTTAAAAAGTAAGCATATGTTTTTCATATGACTCAACCATTTCACTCCTAAGGTATTTACTCATCAGAAATGAACGCATAGGTCTATACAAGTACTTGTGAATGAATGTTCACAATTGCTTTATTTGTAACAGCCAATACGAGAACCTATTGTTCATCAATAGGTAAATGGATAAAAATGTTGTAGTGCATCCATACAATGGGATTTTACTTAGCAATAAAGAGGAAAGAACTATTAATATACATAGTGACATAGATAAATCCCAAAACCATTACAGAGTAAAATAAACCAGACAGACAACAAAAGTATGGCTGTCCCTCAGTATCCATGGAAATGGGTTCCGGGGTCCTGTGCAGACACCCAAATCTGCTAGGTTCAAGGCCCTTAGACAAAAGGGCCTAGTATTTGTATGTAACAATATATGAACATCTTCCTGTATACTTTAAGTCATTTTCAGGTTACTTATAATAGCTAATACAAAGTAAATGCTATGTAAATACTTATTATGGTGCAATGTTTAGGGAATAAAAAAAAGGTCTGTACATGTACAATCAACCTGTTTCAAATATTTTCAATTCATAATTAGTTGGATCCATGAATGCAGAGTCCACAAATATGGAAGACTCACTATACACGGTATATTCCCAACACCCACAGTGCTTTTTTTTTGTTTGTTTTTGTCTTTTTGTCTTTTTGTCTCACTGTGTAGTTGAGGCTGGCCTCAAGTTCACTTTGTACCCCAGGCTGGCCTTGAACTCATAACGATCCTCCTGCCTCAGCCACTTGAGTGCTGGGATTACAGGTGTTAGCCACCAGGCCTGGCTAACACCCACAGTTTAAAGGAGGAAAGGTTTATTTTGGTTCACAGTTTGTAGAAGTTTCAGTCCATAGTTGGGGTCAGGGGTGGTTCCGTAGGGGCAGACAGGAAGCAGAGAAAGTAATCAGAGGAAGAGGATGGGGGATACCTTCCAGGCCATGCTCCCAGTAACCCACCTCCTCCAACCAGGCTTTACCTCCCCACATCACATTTAGCTACAAACGCACTGGTGGATTAATCCACAGATAGGTATTGCATCCCCATAATCCAGTCGCCCTCAAAAAGCTTCACCTATGGGCACATGCAGCTTTGGGGGTACATCTAGATAGAAACCATAACATCATCTCTCTGCTCTGAACTTAAACAGAGATGTACGGTTACAGAAAATATAGCCCGGACATAGGCTGTAATACAAAAAAAACAAAAACAAAAACGTTGTTGCATCTTCCTAGCAGAATCTGTGATCTACACTGTGAAATGGTGAGCCAGAGCCCTTGGGAACTGGGGATGATGGGTAATAGCTCGTAAGACCTGGCTTGTGTGTCTCTTTCGGAACAAATACCAAACCCACTGCTGCTACTGTTACCCACCCAGGGATGTGGGTGTCTAGAGGCCCCAAACGTGCTGACTGGCTAGAAAAGAGGTAACACTGATACCAAAATGACTCCTGGGCAGAAGGCCGAGTGGATCTGAGGATGAGGCTCTGCGAGAAGGCAGGCAGGTACCACGAGGAGTAGACAGAGTGCTTCTTAGGATGGGACTCCCAGGGAAGACCCCAAAAGACCGAGCAACAGGGTGGGATTCAGAACGGAACTGTAACAGCGGAGAACACGAACTCTGCTTGCTAACCATACGACCTGCGTAAGGTACTGCATCTGGGTGTTTAGTTCCCAGCCCTTTGAAAAGGGACTTCACAGGGTGTTTTAGGGACTGGAGAACATCAGGAAGCACTGGTTCCAGTATCTGCACGGCACGCTTTCAGGAGATGATCCGAACTTGTTAGAGCTGAACTATGCTCTCCCTGAACTCACACACGGAAGCCCTAACCTGCAGCGTGACTGCATTTGGAGATCTGTCTCATAACGAGGGAACTAAGTTAAATAAAATCGTAAAGATGGAGCCTTAATCCATTTGATGAGTCGTCCCAAGAAAAGAGAGATGCCAGCGATGCACATGCACCGAGTGCTGACAGTGACACGTATGAGAGGACACAGTGTGGTTCCACTCTCAATGACCAGTGACCCCAGACCTAAAAAGCTACATACTATGCAGCGACACGAGGAACACCACCAAAACAGCAGGCAGCGACACTGTAAATGACCCTGGGGCAGGATGGTAGTGATTAACTTGCTCTAAAACTCTCTAACAAACAATATACTGCACACCATTTCAAAGTAAACTAGCGTTCTAATGAATGGCCTGATACCTTACCGATTCCGGGTTCGAGTAAGCCAAATACCTGGATTCTCACGAGGGGAGACGGGGAAGGACGTCCAAACAGGATCCTGTCGCCCACCTCCCACAACTGCTAGCGATGTCTTGCCAAAGCCCTCAGGGCGCAAGGCAGAGGCAAGCAGACATCTGAAAGAAGAGCTCGTTGGGCCATGTGACCCTCCGGGAGCTGGCCAGGCCTCCTTCATTCTTGGCCCCTGCTACCTGCTTCACTCTCTGCCTGGCAGCTTCTCCCTGCTTTCTGTTCCCTCGAACACACCCACAGCACCCCACCTCCAGGGTGGTGGACGGCAAATGGGTGTCGGCGAACAAGCCTCCTAGTGTTGCACCCACACTGAAACGTGCAGCGAGGTATGTGTGAACGTGCATGGACACACTCTTTCCTTCGAAGCCCTGCCTCCTTTACTCATCTTTTACACCACCCCGCCACACACACACCCAGAAAGGCCGTTAGTGATCCAATCCCAGTTCCTTCCCTCAACCCATTATTTGTTCTAGCCACACCACACTGACTTTTCCGCGGCCTTCAGATTGTATTAGTTCTACCGATCTGCATCTACCTACCTCTGCGTATCCCTCTCTGCCCTGTCTCTCATCCGCTTTCTCTACTCTAGGCATGCCCTTGAGACAAGGATCCTGCTGCATTTACTGTCACCGTTCCCTCAGCACAACATCTGGCATGTAGTAGGGCATCCACCAACCCTTGCTATATGAAAGCAAGCTATGAGCGCCCAGGGAAGCAGGACAATCTATTTATGCCCCCCTATACTCTAGAGGCCACACTGGAAGAAGATGGGACAAGTTACCTGCCTTTCCATCACACAAAGACAAGTGAAGTAGTAAGAGTAACCTTCACATTGAACATAAAATGGCAGACGGCCTTCTTCGAAGTCTTCCAACTTTTCGATTGTTAGCATTTATCATGTGTGTCTGAACAACACATTAAATCTTATTTTAAAGGATACATCGTGTCATCTGCACTGTAGTTGCTCACTAGATATTTCTTGAGCAAAAATTTTTCTGTAAAAGCCTGATAATCTCTGAGATAGCTGGGGGAATATTTAAGGTTAGAGTATGTACTGTTGCTTCTGGAATAACTAAGTTTACTTTTTTTATTGAATATTTTGCTTAAAAATAAATTCAGGTGATGCTATAGTTTGGATATGGTTATAGTGTATCCCCAAGGCTTCAAATATTGGAATTTAATCCCCACTTAACGTAGCAAGGGGGTGGAAACTTAATTTGACTATGGTGTTTAGGGCGAGAGTCTTTGGGAAGTGATTAGGATTAAATTCATTAGTGTTTCACTCCCATGGTTAAATTCTGGTGGCTTTATAAGAGACAGAAGAGAAGAGACACACACATGTGCACTCCTTGTCTCTTGCCCTGTAATGCCCTGTATTGCATCAGGACTTTGTCAAGAGAAAGGTCATTGCCAGCTGCAGTACCTTGACCTTGCGTCTTTTGAACAATGAGCCAAAGTAACTGTTTTCTTTATAACTCATGCTCTCTGTTGAATTGTGCTTTTGGCATCAGAAAATGGACTAATCCAGGTGATATGGAAGAAACAGCTTTGGATGGGGAATATTGTAATATACACACATCCCAGGACAGGCTCAGGGGGTGACAAGTCATGTGACTCTTAATCAATAATGACTTGTTTTTAGGACGTGGAGTGCCCAGGCAGTCTGGGCCAGCCATTTCTAAGGCTTTCACAGAGTTACCATCCCAGAAATCACTACATTAAGGAGAGCTCTGTAAGACCCACACAGGGCCAAACCTTTGCCGCATGGCTTAGATGAACTTTCTGAAGAGTTTCTGAAAGTGTCGGCCGAGCTCTACATCATAGCCTCAGGTTCTAACCATCTCTCCTAGGTGCTCTCACGGCTTGCAACTTTCTTAACCACTAAGACCTGAAAAACAATTTCATTCCTTTTCAATAAGAAACATGTTTTACAAAACTAAAGGCACCCACTGCATTATGTTAACATTCTACACAAGGAAAGACTTGTGCCTAAAGACTAGAATATGCAAAAACGTGCCAAATCTTAAATTTTCTTAATTGGATAAATTTTAATAAGAACTGGAATGTGATGTAAGATGGTCTTAAAGGTTTCTTTTCTTCAACATGGAGATAAATCAGGAAATCATTTTGTTTCCACCCACCCATCTCATCCCACTTAGAGTGGGCCCTAACCCAATCTAGAGAAGAAATTTCCCAAAGAGACAACTGGTTTGCACCCAGAAGAAAGACAATCTGAAGACCCAGGGAGAACGTGGCCATCTGCAAGCCAAGCAGAGGACCCTGAAGAGAAACTGAACTTGTTGGCACCTCGATCTTGAAGTTCCAGCCTCCAGAGAAACGAGAAAACAAGTTTCCACTGTTTTATCTACCCAGTCTGTTGTACTTTCTAATTGCAGCTCTAGCAAACTAATTTTTTTCCTTTTTTTAACTAGGAATTGAAGTTAGAACCTTGCACTTGCCAGGCAGGTACCGTGCCGCTGAGCTATATCCTTGGCCCCAAACTAATTATTATTTATGAAATTATCAGTATTGCTATGTCTTATAGTGTAATATGAAAGGAAAAATCATGCACTAATTATATACATTCTGAGCTCTAATTCAGCTCTTCCCCTTATTAACTTATCAGCTTTCTAGTTATGTGCACACCTATGTACACATTCATATTTATGTCACTTAGTGGTAACTATGCTATGTCTCACCTAAATTCCACCCTCCCTTTCCCCACACCTAGTAGTGAATATTATAATCCAGATTTGATCTGGTTGCTCCCCTACTTAAAACTCTCACTGGTTTAGTGATTCTTGGGACCCAGTGAGAAACCTGAGACTCAGCATAGTGGCTGCTTATGACCTCTCTCTCTCTCCAACCTGATTACTTGCCATTCTGGGTCCTATACTGAGAAACAGAGGGCAGCCTATTATGGTTTGGACTTGCAATGTCCCTTGAAGCTCGTGTTTTGAAGGCTTGATCCTCAACACAGCAGTGCTCAGAGATGGGGCCTTTGGGAGGTGACTGGATCATAAAGGCGCTAATCTTTATCAATGAATTAACCCACTGATGGACACATAGCTTACTGGGCTATGGGGAAGTAGTAGAAACTTTAGGAGGTAAGGCCTAGCTGGTAGACGTATACTAGTGGGGGTGTGTCCTTTAAGGGTGCATTTGGTCCCCTCACCCCTTCATCTTATTTATTTTTCTCCTAGCCATCATGACATGAGAGCTTTGCTCCACCGTGGGCTTCCTGCCAAGATGTTCTGCCTCACCATAAGCACAGCAATAATGGAGCCAAGCAACCATGGACTGAAACCTCTGAAACTATAAGCCAAAGTAAACCTTCCTCCTTATAGACTGTTTCTCTCAGGTATTTTGTCAGTGATGGAAAGCTGGGCAATACACACAGAGTCACAACCCACTTCATTCCTCCAATAGACCATCTTCTTCTTAGCCTTAATCCATTTTTTCTCTGCTTCACTCAATTTCTATTCAAATGTTTCATTTGCTTCTCATCATATTCAGGTGAAACCAATCCAGACAAGCGACAGTCTGGAACTCTAATTCAAATTTAGAATCAATACTTGGGTACCCAAAACTTGAGAGTTCATACATTCATCCACACAAAAAAGAATATTTACAACCTAAATATTTTGTCTGTCAATTTTTAAGACAAATAAGATGATAGGTGCTGGATGTCACTATGACCACTCGAGAGAAAAGAATGCACGATTCTGAGTTTAAAGTAAGTGATATCCAATTTGTACACCTTTCTTTTGTTTGCTGAAAGTACAATGCTTATGTATTTTTTAAAAAATTAAGTGGTTGTTTGTCTATCCATGTAACTACAAAGGGCAGAAAACGTCTGTCTGTCTGTCTTTCTTTCTTTCAAGAAAATACAGATCTTGGTATTTTAAAGGGCAGTGCTAATTTGGGCTCATTATTTTGCTAGTTAATTGACAGGGAAGAACGTCCTAATTGCTCATTAACTCTGATGATGTCTCCCTTGTCTAATGTCAAGGTCTGAGAAATACAGAGTGCACAGAAACTGTGTAACTGCTGCACCTTTAGGGGGACAAAGCATTAATTCATACATCTAAAAACAGATGTTCTGACTTGGGCTTGTAAAAATTCTATGATACAGGAGAATTTAGTGGTAAGTTATTTTTTTCCTCAGGCTAATAAGATGAACTACACTGCTGATTAAACATTATACTCTGGAGCCACAAGGTTTTTCACAGTCATTGCTTATAGAAATTATTTTCTGTTAGACTGTAATCTAACCAAATGACAACTGATTCAAAAGGCATTCAGCAAACAGCTCTCATTGGTGCTTTCACTTCCACCTACTCGTCCCTGCTACATGCAGGACAATAACGAACGACAATATAACATGAACAAGCTGTTGACACAGGCACAGCTTGGCAGTCACTCGGATCCCTTCCTCAAAACACACAAAGAAGCCCAGAATTCCATCACACACGTTGTGCCTATGCACAGTGAAGCAATGCCTGCATGTTACATTACATATGCAATATTTACGTGACCTAAAACATTAAAATAACAGTTAGCAAATAATTAGGGGTGCCAAGGGGTAGGAAATGTGCCACAACCTGATAAAGTTATAGTCTCAAAGTTTTGCTCAAAATGGGCCTTCTTGGACCTGCATTATCTAAGTGAAGGCCTTACTTCTCTCCTCACCAAAAAGCGTTCTCTGTACAATAGAAAATTACTTGAGGTTTAAAATTTCTTTGTCACAGCACCGTGTGCTCAAAGAAGGGCCCCCCAAACCCCCAGAGACACGGTTTATTTAAAGATATAATGAAGACAGCAGGTGTTCCATACAGATGTCACGTTTTCTAGAAGACGCTTATTAAACACTTTATCTTCCTTAATGTCCACAGGCTAGCTACATTTTATTTTATTTCAGTATCACACTTGCCAGAAGCAAATGGTTTCCTTTTAGTCTCAGCTGCAAATTAAACACTACTAGGTTTTGGGTTCAGAATCTTAAATGCAATGATTGAAAAGTCAACCCATATTGTTTCCTAGTGATTTTGCAATACAAAATGCATTTCCACATAATGTAACTCCTCCTTCCCTTGGCAATCCAAACCTCTGAGCTCTAACATCTGACGTGATCTTTCATTGAGATTAATCAGATATGAAAAGACCATGCTCAGTAACACTTATGAAGCTTCAAGCTTGTGTATTATAAAGGTAAATGAACTGCCTGGTCCTGGGGCTCCTAGATACAGTGCAAATCCAGCTTAAAAGCAAGATGGAATCTGGTGTGTTCTAGAAACTTTGAGGAAAAAAAAACTCATCGTATTTTTCCACCTTGGGGCTATTATAAAGAAAGCTGCAGTAAACATTCTTCGTGTGGACTCATATTTTCATATCTCCTTAGGTAAATAACCTAGGACAGAGAAGGCTGGGTCAGTAAAAATAAAAAATAAAAAAATCTCACATTAATAACAGGCATTAATGTCACAAGAAACATCCTAAGTTTTCAAAGTAGTTGTACCATTTTACACTCCCCACCAGTGTAGGAAAGAGGCATAGTTGCCTCGTATCTTCACCAGCATTTGGTATTATCGATGTTCCAAATTTTAGTCATTCTAGTATGTGTAGTAGTTTTAGTTTTTGGATCTCCCCAGTGAATAATGATGTTGAGTACTATAAACAAGTAAAATTAACCTGGAATGAATGAACTCAGAAGAGTGCTCACCCATGATGGGGTTGTGGTTCCATGATTACTGACATATGTAAAAATTCATTGAGCTTTATACTTAGGATCTGTGTGTTTTGCTAACACAAATGAAGTGAAGGGGAAAGGGAAGGAAAATAAAGAAAAAATCATTATGCAGTAGTAACCAGGGAGAGCCGGCTACTAATAACAGGAGCAGTTGGCAATGTTAGCCTGGAAAGTTTGAAGTGGAGATGAGAAAGTAAAGAAGGGACCATGTCAAAAGGAGAAAAGGAGAAAGGATCTGGGGAGATCCTAGGCTGGGTCCTCTGGGCTCTGCGTGGTCTCACTCATCACTCTGCCTCAGCATAAACACCCTGCTGAGACTGCAGGTAAATAGATGAGGTGTAGCTTTCCCTGAATTTCATTATAAAACAATTATAAAACATAATTTTATGCCTCAGATGGGACAAGACTTAAGAGAACAAACTAATACTTAATATTTTGGTAATGCATAAGCTTAACAACTTTTTTCTATAAATATTCTACATTTTGTAGAAATTTTAAAACTGGAGTTAAGCCAAAATCTGAAAATGTAAGTCACTAGAATCTTATTCCTGAGAAGTAAAAATATCTGGCTCTTTGTTAAATATTACCCCAACCTTTCTGCTAGTAATTTACCAAGTCTGACAAAAACAAATGAGTTTCTACCAAGAACACTGTCTCTTGCTTCTCATTTCACACACTGTGAACTTGCTTGTCTTTTTAATGGCTCAGTATTATTCCACATGGTGATTTATTTAACTTATCTCCTATTACTGAATGATGAGGTCATTTGCAATTTTCCAAAGCAAATAATAATACTGTCATTTTAATTAGCTTAATATTTACAGTAATCTTAAACTTTGTGCAATTTGGGCCCTATAGTACAACAAAAGCAGATTTAAATAACAGTTGTAACACAAGATCTTTAGTCCTCTAATTATAATAGCTGAAGATACATAAATACATACTATGCATGCCTCTCACATCTGGCTCTCCATAACTAAGTACAACAGAAGTACAAGTAATTTTGAATCCTTTGGGAACTGCCATGTGATGAAAGTAGACCATTCTGAAAGCTATTTGTGATTCTATAATAAATAGAAAGCAACATCTGATTTCTTGGTTTTGTTCTCACTAGCAACACAACACAATAAAATGGCTGGGAGAATGTACAACTGTGAGTAAGGTTGTGTAAAAGAGGTAGAGCATTTGACAATAAAAAATCTCACATTAATAACTGCTATTAACAAATAACTAGAATAATGAGATATAGCTCAACATAAAATTCCAACGTCTTAAGGCATACTTAATGCAGGCACATTACTTTTTTATGAATCCCTCTTTTCATACTACTGAAGACAAACTGAATTCTGTTTAAATTAATAATGCAAATATTCTTAATTCAAATGTTCCTAATATATTGATATTAAAAATAGTATCTTTATGGCCTGACACAGTGGCCCACACTTATAGTTTCAGTGCTCTGGATAACTTAAGAAGCAGTGTTTGAGACCAGCCTGAGCAACACAGTGAGATCCTGTCACAAGACAAACAAAAACCAATAGTATTTTCAAACCCTTACATGCTGCAATTCTGAGTAAAAATAAATGATATACAGCAGATTACTTATGATAATCTTTATTAAGCATTTTTGGAAGGTAACCTATGAGGTACCTTACAAGTGGGCTTTTTGTGTAACACTTTTTGTATTTCTTCCTAATAAAAATGACTTGTTTCACAATTTTTAAATTACTGTCACAAGTATTTTGCTTCAAAACTCCCAAAACGAATTAAACAAAAGAACACAGTCAAACATATACAGGCAAGTATCTTCATCTGTTTTCTGTTGCTACAACAGAACATCTGAGGCTGAAGAATTTATAAAGGAAAGAGGTTACTGTGGCTCAGAGTTTAGAAGCTGGGAAGTCCAAAAGCATGGCACCAGCAAAGGCTGCCTGATGCTTCATGGTGGAAGGCAGAAAGGCAAGCAGGCCCATGTGGGGGATTCCAATCACAAAGGGCAGCCACTTTCTTGGTAATTAATCGGTTCTCCAAGAGTAGGAACGGACTCTCATTAGAAAGATGTTAATCCTCTTAATGATCTAACATCTATAAAAGGCCCCACCACCTCTCAATCACGTCACATTGGAAATCAAATTTCAGTGTGAATTTTGGTGGTGACAAACCATATGCGATTCACAGTAACAGGTGAGGACAAAAGTAAGAAGAATGTTACTGTTCTCTCTATAAGAATATACTGTGGATTTTTTTTAAAGTAAAGACTTATTCATCATGACCACATGCACATACTACAAAGTTTTCAGTTTTCTATATTCAAGACCATCATAATAACCAATCCAACTCGAAAAATATAAACATCCTCTTGCTCAGTTCTATGGGCTGACTATACCACATGCACATTTGAAAAAAAATCACACTAATCTCTTCCGGTTAAACAACTCAGCAACAGCTTACATGTGCTTTTTCTGAAGAAGTTATATTTTGTATTATAAAGAGTAACCCAACCAGGAAGAGAGGAATCTGGTCATCTAGGCTTGGATTTCCGACTTAATTTTTCTGTGGCTGTTTCTCAGCCTAAAATAATGAAGATAAATAAAAATACGTGTTAATTAGGATTCTTTGTGGGTATGTGAACTTCCTAGCACAGTAACTACCACTTAATGCTCAGTCTGGAAACATCTTCACTGAAATGTTTACACATCCCAAATGTGAAGTAATTTTTCTCTGGGAAGTTGGGTTACAGGTTACTTTTTTGGCTTCTTTTTGCCAATCTGTATTTCCACAATGAATATATATTACTATTATAACCACACCAAATTTTAGAAAATCATAACAGTTGTGGTCAAGTACCTATCTTCATCTATCTTAGGCTCTCAGCATGGTCCACCTTGGGGACATCTGGAATTCTGGGACTGCCGGAAAATGAACTCAGCATTGCCTTCTCCCCTAACAAATGAAAGTTGATCTGTGTGATAATCATAGTCTGCATTTCACAAGTGTTAGCACACATCCGTCAGAATTCCTTTTCATACTTCATCACCTATCTTTCTCACTTCCCAAGACGAGGTGGACTTGGCCCTTTGCAGAAAGGGAAAGGCCGGGAATCCATCTGCAGTCATGCCCAAGGCTGAAGGCTGATGTGTAAGTTCAGGGGGTGAGCTCTCCGGAAACTCAAGAGGAGCCCTAGAAACTAGGAGTCCAACCTAGGGCCGTTAGGGAGGTTCTGGCTCCCAGGTTCCTCACGACGGACTCAGGAAGCCAACCTGCTTCATACCTGCACTCCCAGGGCAGGCTGTTGTCAAGAGTAAGCTGACTACGGTAACAGACACGCAGACCATGACTTGGTATTAAGCCCCTGCCTTCTCAGACTACGTCTCCTCATGTGTGAAATCCACTTGTCACACGTGATGGCCTCCAGGGTCAGTTTCAGTCCTAGAATATTACAGTTCTAGTTTATTGATGTATTTTTCAGTACATGTTTGTAATACAATCATCTTGGAGAGTGGGCACATGTACGTAATACAACTTGTTCCTTTTTTTTACTTCCCTTCTCTCTCCCCTGCCTCTTCTCTAATCCGCTTTTCCCCAGGTGTTCCTCAGACAGAGAACTAGTATCTAGAATATAGAAAGAAGTCAAAAAAATTTAGACCACCTAAAATAAAACACCTAGTCAAGAAATGGACATGTGAAATGAACAGACACTTCACAGAAGTACAAACAGCCAACAAATATATGAAAAAATGTTCAGCGGCTACAGTCATTAGAGAAATGCAAATTAAAACAGTTCTATTTTAAAATGGTGCTGCCTGTCATATGCTCCATTATCTACTTTAAAACTAAGTTAAATATTTTACTTTTTTAATTTTTAAAAAATTTAACAAACTATAATCTTGTATGACTGTGGGGTTCATATTGATGTTATACGTTCCAAATAAATGTAGCAAAAGATCATGGTAATACAAGTATGTCCCTCCCCAATACTTTATGGAGGTTATCTGTTCAATGTGTTTTACAACATGGCTCTTCGTGAACACCAGAGAGACCGCAATTCGAGTTGAACACAAATGTTAAGACACAGCCTTGAAAAGTGTTCTATGTACTTCTGAAGTCTACTTAAAATGCTTAGAAAGGAATTAGAAAACTTGTATTAAAAATATAATTTTATTTCTTGAAAAAATCATTAAGCTTATTAAACAGTTTGGGGCGTTCAACTAAAAAAAAGTATTTTTTTTTAGTACAAATACATAGACAGTAATAAAAACTTATTGACAGCCTTAATATTTTGGCCAATAAGGATTAAAAGTTCCATGGTAATTTTAATGCACAACCTTGTATCTCTTTCCCAAAGTAATACACTTTTACAGAAATAACAAGAGTTTTAGAATTCGGCCTATAGTAATCATCGTCTCCAGTTAGACTTAATCTGATGAAACAATGAATGCGCACATCAATCACTTCAGGAATTAAAAACTGCCTAAGTAACTTGAGTATCTAAACCACAGTATTAGTAAATTTCGTATTCTATAACTTCTTACTTTATGGATCATAACTGCTGAAGTAAAGAATGTCAGAGATTGGCAACTAAAGTGGTTATCTCACTTGAAGTTACTAATTTTTTTTTCTGAATAGAAGGTTTAATTAGCTTGAATCAATGTTCAGTTAAGCTTATTAGTACATTTTAGGTATATATAATGATCACATTCATTATAGAGAATTTGTATCTGTGCATGATATAACTTGATTTTTCCCCCATTCCCCTACCCTTCCTTCAAACCCCCGCCCCACTCCTTATTTATAAATGGAAACAATGATTTTGTAAGTTTTTTTCTAACCTAATAGTGTATATTGGTTAGCTGAACTGAAGCAGGTAACTAAGTCTCCTGCTGGTCACCAAAAAGAATTTTTTATTTTAACAGTAAGAACTAGGTTTATTTACTTCTGTAGCCTGATGCTTAACAGCTTACAATGTTGATATACACGTGGGGCTGAGGATTCACAGTTACTGCATGAATGATATCCTGACCAACATCCTGAGAGTACTAGGTAGTATTTCTCAAAGTACAAAGATTTGGTAGCCCAAAAAGTAGTCTCGATGTGGAGAAGGGCATAGGTGGGTAGAATTAATTCACTAGTTTTGTTTGTATTTTGTTAAATGTATTCATTAACACATGAATAATGACTTTCAATAAACGGTGGTTGTAGGGTTAGGTGGTAAGAAAAAAAATACAAATTAATTCACTTACAGCTATTAATGTCAATTTCCCAAATGTGTTTCAATCAATCTCTCTCTCTCTCTCATTCTCTCTGGCTGGCTAAACTTAGTATTTTAAAATATGGAACCTAGCAGGCACCTAAACAGAATTCTGGTTCAATCTATTATTTCTCTTCCTGTGTGATATATTCATATGCTCTGAACAGAATTGAACAATTATGTACAATTCTTATATTTTCTTTGTATGTATAATTTTACGTCTAGACATAGCTTTGACTATCAAATTTTATTCACTGAAATGAGTACTAACATGCAGCAAGTAAGAACCACTAATCTAAAGCAAGCACTGTTCCACACTAAAATTGCTTTTAGACAGTCTGGCAGATGGTACTTTTTATTATGTAGAAAGTTTTCCTATGGGAAAACACACCAAATTACTTAAAAAAAAAAAAAAGCAAAAAACAAAACAACTACGTGGTCATATGGAATTAGCTGTACATCTCTGACCTAGTTGCAGTGATCCTGCTACGCCAAGCAAGGTTGTGATGAAAATTAGCATATGTTAAAATCTGTCTATGGCATATGCCTGTACTAGGCCAAGGAAGTCTCATATAATCACACAACTGAACAAGATACTACTGCCTACTGTATGAGTCTATTAATTCAGATGCAGCAATACACATACAAAATATTGCTTTGTATAGTTAAGTGAATTTATCTTCCAGAAATCTTTCATGTAAGCCCTGAGACCTATATGTCAAATAATTACCAATATTTTGGCATTACTCAATATTTCATCTCTGTCTAGCCACACCCTTCCCCCTTTCCTTACCATAGTACATTTCCCACAGAATAAAGGAACTGCGACTTTAAACAGTACTCACTTCAACTCCTGTGCTTTAAACAAACAATAATAAAGACCTGAACATTCGATCCCCAGTATCAAAATAAATAAATAAATAAATAAAGACCTGACCAGATCAGATTCCATGGCTAACATCTCTAATAAAGTTAGTTAAGAGATATACTAGAACTAGAAAACTACCACCCCTTTTCCCTTTGTACTACAACACCACAGGCTGAGAAAAACTGAATGTCACTTATTCCACTTTCTCAAAAATTTTCAAACGATAAAGAAACAAGACAAATGCTAGTTTTATATACCATGATATTGCCTTAACATGCAACCTAGTTAAAACAAATCCTGTCTCTCTTTTTCTCTCAACAAACAACACACCTGAAGTGATCCCTATGAACATAAGATGCTTATAAATAGCATTCAAAGATGTCATCAAATGATGTTAACATCAAAAGCACCAGATCTTAATTTGGGATCTAAATTTCTCCCCCAGTATGGATTCTCTGATCATTTTTACATCTAAAGGCAAAGAGACAAAGCAGAGATCAGTTCGTTCGCGGCCAAGACCTTTGTAGTGTACTCTACAACAGTTTCACATATGGCTAACCAGAAACCCAGAATGCAGAGTGCAGGGTGGGGAGTGACGACGCTGCCTTGTTTTCGCAAGACAGCCAAAGTGTGATTGTGGCCATTTGCCTTGTAGAAGAGCCTGAGAGGAGAAGCACAAGTTATTCCACATGTCAGTAAAAATGTCCAGCTTTCACCAGTACACATGCTCCGGGCTGGCAGACAGAAGTTGAACAGGACAGAGCTGTGTACCCAGTGCCAGCTGAACTTGGTGGCAGGCTATTAAAGAAGGGGGAAAGCACAAATTATACATGGAGGGATGAGGGGGTGGGCAGAGAAAAAAAAATGCCATGAGCTAATGTTCCTAGTTGGCATCTGCCTTTTGACTCAAAGAAAGAAATGGCTCTTTTCCAAAGTTTTTCTATTATTATGGTATCAGCTGCCTCTTGGACTCGTTTATAAGGGCTGAGACTGCCGACAGAACGAGACAAGAGTTCTGTTAACAGTGGTAAATGCGTGAGCCCTTGAAATAACAGGCATTTTACTATTTCTTCCTCAAAGGCTGCTCTGGTAGTATTATTTCTGGCGTGAGCTTTAGGACTTGGAATGGTGGCCATGTATCATTAGGAAATATGATAACAGCAAATTCTGAGTTTAAAAAATTGCTACCTTGATTCTTTAATTGATCCTTACAATATATTTAACTGAAGAGCAGTCTGAAACTAATTGATGCAAAACTGGAATTAATTCTACTGAACAAATTTCTGTGAGCCATTTCAAATCTCAGCGTTATTTGTGACTATTACATGAACACACTCCTTAGTCTAAAAACTAGGAATCGAAGAAAGAACTTAGCGTTTATTCAGCCTTTTGAGAAAGAACTATAGCTTCTAGTCCCTTCATGGGGGAAAGATCCTCTGTAGTTAGAGAAGGAGCGGGAGAAGAAAGGGGAAAGGGGAAGGGGGAAGGGAAGCAGCAGCAGTGGTTGCAGCTCATTGGATAGATGAGTGGGGAATGATGGATTCAAACACTAATGAAGAATAAGCAATGCTCTGGCTTCTACCTGGGACTTAGCAAGTTGGAAAGAACATTTCTCCTACCCTTATGATAACCACAAATGCTACATCATCTGTGAATTAGTAACTCTCCTCGAACTCACTGAAGAGCTGAGATGGTAGGGAAACCAACTAAGCCTGGTTCTAAAATGGTACATGAAGCACTTGCTTATCGAAGGCAGACGCTGCTGAATACCAGTAAAAAGAATTCAGCCAAAGTGTTACAAGATGAGTAAAAGCTGACTACGGGTTAGAGAGAGAACACAGAACCCCTGGGGACAGGATGTATGCAATTCACAACCACTTTCCGACTCTTCTCAGGACCTCGCCTGGTCTTGCAAGACTTGTGAGCGCCCAGAGAAGTCTTCCACTGTCATCTCGGTGCAGCCACCACCGAAAGGTGTGATAAGCTGCCTAGATCCATCTCCCCTGTGGCTCCTAAGGAACAGAAGCCTTAAATACCTGCAAGAAGGAGAGGAGCCACTGTTTTCTTTAGAGAACAAGAGAAACAGTAGTAAGGCCACAAGGCCAAACATGGACACAGCGACTGCCCAAAATTAAGGTTAATCGAAACACAGCCCACCTTGGCTCTGACCAGCAAGCTGGAGTAGAGGCAAAGTAATAAGTAACAGAAGTATTCTGCTGGGCAGGCTCCAGCAAGGGGAAGAAGCTACCTGAGTCACAGCATGAAAGGAGGACCTGAAATAGAAGTTCAATATGCACTGAAAAAAATGATCCAAGAAAATCAGCCCCATCCTAAAAATGAGTAACACTGGTAGACTCTGCACATTATCATGGATCCAGGGTAACCACAGTAATGAGCTGTATTTATGAATCCCCACAGGAATTCTGCACAATTCAAAATATGATAATAGAATAAGCAGATAAATAATCAGTAGGGAAAATGAAGAATGGACAGTATCAGCTAAGTCATCTAATTATCGTTCATGGAACATTCCTCACGAAACCAGTACTGGACATATTTTTTTCAAGTACCCATGACATTTTTACTAGGATAGAACATAATATACCACAACTATTTGCGATCTGTCCTAGGAGTGCAAATCTGCTTCAACTTTGGAAATTTAAATAATTTAGTATGCTAACAGACCAACGAAGTAAAAGTATATAATTATCTCAACAAATAAAAATATTTTTAAAGTGTCACTTATAATACTATAACTTTATATAACACTTGGGCATAAATCTATGAAAACACATGGTTGCTTCTTATGTTCAAAATTATTAAACACTGGTTAAATAAATCAAAGATCCAAACGCAGTAACTGAGAAACAAACTATTTCATGAATTGAACTTGTTACGATGTCAATCCTCTCCCAACTGATCTAAAGAATCAAAATGCCAGAAAGATTTTTGGTAGATATCAACAAGTTTCTTCTAAAAGTTATTTTGAAAGGGAAAGGAATTAGATAACCAAAGCAATTTTACAAAAAAAAAAATAACGCTGAAGGATTCACACTACCAGACTAACTATAAAGTTAAAGAAATCAAAGTGTGTAGCAACAGTAAGGGAGAGATTTCCATGTACATAAGAAGACTGATGTAAATATAGTCAATTACTTGACAAAGATACAGAGCAATTCAATGGAGAAATGATAATCTTTTCAAAAAATGGTGTTGAAATACTTAGAACTCCACAGGCAAAAAAAAAAAAAAAGTACTGATTCATACCTCATATCTTCTACAAAAAAGTCAACTCAAAATGGGATACAGACCTAAATGTAAATTGTAAAACTATGAAATTCCTAGGAGAAAATGAAGACAAAAGCCTTCATAGTTTTGGATTAGGGGGAAAAAGATCTTACACACAAAACTAAAAGTGTGGTCTTATTTAAAAACTGTACTTATTTAAAAACTGTACAGGGTAAACTGTACTTCATCCAACAAAACTTTTGTGCCTCATAAAGACAAGCCAAGGACTAGGAGAAAATATTTACAAATCACATATCTGATAAAGAACTTGTGTCTAGAATATATAAAAAAAATTTCAACACTCAATAATAAAAACCCAAGTTAAGCACTTGGGAGGCTGAGGCAGGGGGAATGTTGCGAGTTCGAGACCAGTCTGGGCTACTGAGTGAGCTCAAGGCCAGCCTGAACAGCATAGCGAGACCCTGTCTCAAAAAGACAAGGGCCGGAGATCTAGCTTAGTGGTATAAGCACCTGCCTGGCAAGCGTGAGGTTGTGAGTTCAATCCCCAGTACCAAAAAAAGGAAAAAACAAAACACCCAAGTTAAAAAAGGCAAACTAATGAAACAGACTTCAAAGAAAGAAAAGAAATATTAGTCATTAGAGATAATCAAATTAAAATTGCAACCTGACATCATTATATACCTACTAGAATGGTTACTATGAAAAGAATTAAAAATACCAAGCTCTGAAGAGGACTTGGGACAGCTGGAACTCGTACGCATTGTTGGCAGGAATGAAAAATGCTACAGCCATTTGGAAAAGCAGTTCAGCAGTTTCTTACCAAGTTAAATATACATTTATCATATGACCCACCAAACCCACTTCTAAGTATTTACCTCCATATAAATACCTGAATGGAGTTTTTATCACAGCTTTAATCATAAATGCACAAACCTATAAACAACCTGAATATCTTTCAACTGATGAAAGAATTAAAAACAAAACAAAAATGCTAGTATATTCATACAATCCTAAACAGGAACAAATTATCAGTCCATTTAACACTTAACATATATACCTTGCCAAATGCAAGAAGTCAAACCTCAATTAGTAAACACTGCATAATTCCATCTATATGCCATTCCGGACTTAAAGGGAGAATGAAAGAAAAAGCTTTGGAGTGATACAACTGCACTGTCTCTTGATTTCTGGGGATATGCTACTTGGTATTTTTGTCAAAATTCTCATAACTACACCACAAGGGAGTATGTTTTACTATTAAGAAATTTAAAATGATGTACTATGGCTTGTCGTTAGATGCCCCCCGCCAGTCTCCTGCATTCATAGGTGGGGCTTTTCAGAGGCGGCTAGATCTAGGGTGTGTGAATGTGGATTAGGGCATGATACTGGGATCAAGGTTGTGCGGTACTGGGTTAGTCTATTAATTGATTTGTCACAGTTGTGGGTGTGGATAATGGGAAGTCCTACCCTGTGTATGAGTGGCACCTGAAGGGAACAAAGGGAAAGGGAGGTTTGCTGCCTCTTGCCTGCTCTGCCATAGACTGTTTCTCCTCTGCAATGCCTCTCTCCCATGCTGCTCTGCCTTGGAGCCAATCAACTACAGACTGAAACTCTATAGCCTAGGAGTCAAAATAAACCTTTCATTTAACTTACAGGTAGGATATTTTGCATCAGCAACAAGAAAAGTAAACAAGAGATGGGGTAAGTAAAAAATCAGCATAAATCCCAGTGAAATAACTGATAGTCTCACGAAGATCATCAAAGACTACAAAGCATTAGAAGGTTGTTGGGAAGCAAGGTCTTCATACAGTGAGATAGGATCATCTCATACAGGACATACTAAGAACAAAGGGGGAAAATATACTTTTGCAACTGAGAGAGTTCTCAGTCACTGACTAAATTTGGTGATCAAATTCAACAGTATTAGTGGGATAGCCTGATATACATCTCCTTATATGATGCGATATGAAGAAGATGGCGTCATTTATGACATATGTGCCCTAAAACATTAACCTGAATCTAAGTCCTAAAATGTAAGTGCCAATAAATAGAAAATATAGAGAACACAGGAAAGAGTTAAACAGCATCAAGAAGAAATAGATAATTTACAAATCAATGAGACTGATCTCCTGGGGGGGGGCAGGGTGCAGGAATCACAAGAAAAATCAAGATGTAGTTTTACAGAAAAATAATCAAATGTAACACTGAAAACTCAAACACTGGCTATAAAAGACATTTTTGAGAAAATAAGAGAATTCTGTATTTGCGCATAATATTAGATATTATTAGGAAACGATTGGTAATTTCCCTTGATGTGGTAGTGATACTGTGGTCAAGTAGCAGAATGTCTCTTTGATACACACTGAAGAATTTAAAGCTGGGACTGGTGGCTCATGCCTGTAATCCCAGCACTTGGGAGGCTGAGATAGGAGGATCATTGTGGGTTCAAGACCAGCCTAGGCTACAAAAGTGAGCTCAAGGCCAGCCTGAATGGCGTAGTGAGACCCTATCTCAAAAACACAAGGGCTGGGGATCTAACTCAGTGGCCTAAGTGCCTGCCTGGCAAGCGTGACGTCATGAGTTCAATCCCCAGTGCCGCCAAAAAAAAAAAAAAGAAAAAAGAATCTAAAGGCAAAGTAGCACGTGTCTGCAACAATTTTCAAAGGAATAAGTCAAAACAATGCTTACGTTCCCTTTCTCACTGTCCCCAGAGAGAGAAAGACACATACACACAGGTTCTATACTCACATATATTTGGACACCACTGCAAATTATATCCCCCTGAAGAACTACACTGACATTGGTATACTGGTGATTCTAATTAGTTCTGCAATTAAGAATTCAATTATTAAATTAATGTTTTCCAAATCTGTTGGGCCACAGAATTTTATTTTCAATGAGTATTTCAAACAGCACATGGAATTAGTCTCCAGACAACAGGTCTTCAGAGGTTTCTCTGTACGTGTTACATAGCGACAGAGGGCAGCAAAACAGTCGGCTCTGCAAACAGCTTACATTAATTTTAATTTCATTTTTCTTGAACCATTCTGTGATTGTCTAATTAAGATACTAAAAGGATATTTTTTAAAAGGCTTGGTTATTTTATTTTTTGTATGGGAAAATATGGTTTGAATTTATAAAATTCTGATCATGTGGCCCATATACTTTTGCACTATATTTTTTCTTTCAATAACTGTTATATTCATATTTTTATGCTATCACCTTTTTTCAAAATTATTTTTAATAGATGTATAATAGTACCAATTTACAACTAAACTGTACCTTATCTTACACACTGATTTAACTAATTTGTACTCTGTTGTACAAATTTCGATTTAAGTTTCACACTGTTATATTTAAGTATGGAATAAGTAGCTGGTACATAAATATGGGGCCATAATTCTGTTATTTCCTTGGGCTAGACTTGAGTCAAGGAATCACTGAAGGTAAGCTTTTAATTGTACATTCCCAATGTGTTTTCTAGAACAGTTATACCAATTTACATTGTCATCATTAGTTCTGTATATAGGAATACCTGTATCACTGCCAACATTAAATGTGGTAAGATTAAAAAATCTCATATAGTTGTGCTAATATACAGGAAATTATTATCAGATGTACACTGGCCATTTATAAATCTTTTTCTGAATTATATACTCAAGTTGTTTTTCAGTTTCCTAATAAGTGTTACTTATTGCACTTCATGGATTCTTTATATAATAATGGTATTGTCGAATATTTTATTAGACAAATCTATTGTTCCTCTCTTCCACAATTTTTTTGGCTTAGAAATTCCTATATCCAATCAACAATTAACTATTCATCTATATTTTTAAAAAAACATATTTGTTTAATTTTATAGTTCACTGAATTAGCTTAGAATTTTACTACACTGCGTAGTCAGGATCAAACCTAACTTTTCCCCCAACCTACTTAATTTCCCTTATACAATTTATTTAATAAACAATCTTCTAACACTATAAATTTTCTATTCTATAAAATAAAAAAGCCTAGAGAGGCTGGTACCAGAATACATTCACTGTAAGAGAGAATGCTGAACAAGGCCACAGTGTTTCAGATATATCAAGTGGTAATTTGAATGACAGATGTCAAGTACTAGGTGCTTTTGTAATTTTTTATGAACAGAAAGAACAGATGGCTTTAAATTCTGAAAATACACTTGTAGGAGAAAGAGGAAAAGAGAGCAAGAGGGAAAAAAACTATGGCTTTGTTAAAATGAAAGGTGAGATGATGAAAATGGTTCCACACAAACTCTGCTCCCCTTAGAGCAGTTTTACACTATAAAGAGCTTTAGAAATTAACTCCATACTTACAAAGTAGAAGCCAGATTTTTCACAATCAAACAACTAGCTAGACAGAAGTAGAAACAACACCCAGGTTTCAAAATAATCCCAGATACAGTCTCACCAAGCCAGTCCTATGTATCTGATGTGTAAAAGTCCTTTGTAAGTAAAACTAATTGTTTTCCATTCCTTGAAATGTTTTAAAGATACAAGACATAAAAATTATTTAAAATAAAGGTAGAAAAGCTTAAGTTACTTCTGCTGCTATTCAGTCGAGATATTTTTAGAATTAGTTTTTTTAAAGGATAAAGTTAAACCTATGAAAAACCAACACACTGATTACTTTCTGAAATCTCTCAGGGCAGTAGGTATCTAATTTTTTTTCCCTGTTACTAAGTATTTAAAGTATTTCAATATTTATTTTTAAGCAAGAAAAATTAATATTAACTACTTACCTTAGTCGAATAATAAACATATTCTTTACTAATGAAACAGTCTCAGAAACCTACTGTAACTTTCTTCTGATCCACAAAACATTAATACCCTTCCTTGGAGGCTATATTCGAAGTCTCTAAAATGACTCCAAAATCACCAAGCCCGTCAGAGAATGCTTTCATCTACAGGTTTCCTGTGACATACAAAGGTTAATTACTTAAGGAGGTCATATTTTCTTTTTCTTTCGGAAAAGGCATCTGTGCTAACATTACTAACTACCTGTAGAGCTGCGACAGGAGTATATGACAAGCCTTTAGAAAATAAACACTACCAAAATATGCTTGTCTGGCCTGCATTTTCTTTCTCTGACTCTACTTAGAGATGTTTTACATCCCACATGCAAATAATCTAAGGCCACCTGATTTTTCCCTCTGACTTTTTATTACCTTGTAGTCCTTTCTGAAGCTGTGCTATTTTGACCGACACATTTTCTTTCTTTCTTTTTTTTTTTTTGCGGCACCGGGGATTGAACTCACGACCTTGCGCTTGCCAGGCAGGCACTTAGGCTGCTGAGCTAGATCCCCAGCCCTTGTCTTTTTGAGACAGGGTCTCACTATGCCATTCAGGCTGGTCTTGAGCTCACTTTGTACCCCAGGTTGGTCTTGAACTCACAACGATCCGCCTGTCTCAGCCTCCCGAGTGCTGGGATTACAGGCATAAGCCACCACACCCAGCTCCGACACATTTTCTTAAAGGACAGTAATAACTAGATGTTATTCCCCAAATCTGAGTTTAATCTTTTCTCTTATGCACTGTGACAATTAATGACAATATGTCACTTCACTGGGTAAAGAAACAATGTCTAGCGAGTTAGTACAGCAGGCTCCCGGGCGTGCTTTACCCAGGCTCTGGGTGGGCCGTGGAAGCGTGGCCTTGGGCCCTATACATGGTCCCCATCAGCCTCTCTCTGGTACTGTCTGCTGCACTGCTGTCCTTCCCTGGTGCCATGGAACTAGGCATCTTTGCTCCTCCACGCCCTTCCGCCGTGGAAACCTAGATTCCAGGTGCAAATCTGAAACACTGAGCTAACTTAGACCTTTCCTCCTCCAATCTGTGGGTGTCAGGAAAGTTGACTAACACATGCACGCTCCTTGGTTGCTGGGACTGACCTGATGTCAATGTGGAAGGGCATGGCAATAAACTGTACAAAGTATGCTGAGAAGCTCTGCTTTGCCTACTTATCCCATAATAGCCCACAGCTAGCCCGACAGTGCTTAAACCTGTGTGTAAAGGAACAGCCGTGAGACTGTTGAGACGCAGGCCCCACGGCCCTTCCCCTGGTTGCTGGGATCCCACGGCTAAGGCACATGTCTAGTGACTGTCATCCTGGTCGCCTACTGAGTACATGTGCTGCAGTGATAAGAAAAACAGCCCTCCCTGTCCACTCCTCTCTCTGACAACAACCTTTGCAGTGTGGCTCTGCTGTTCCTCTGCTGTCTTTCCCTGTGACTCCCAGCTGTTCTTGCCGCCTGCTCCAGCCACAGAACACTACACAACTGAGGCTGTGCCGTGAGAAGCCTCGCTGGTCTCCACAATGTCCCTTGGAAACCACGTGCCGTGGCCCTGTGAGCAAGCTCAGGCTGGCCTGCTGCAGGAGAACTCATCTGTGGCCCAACTGCCACCATCAAAGGACAGTCGGGCACACAGACGAGGCCACTCTAGACCAGCCAGCCCCCAGTTGACTGCTGAACACAGCCAAGATCAGCCATCCTGGGCCAGCTGACCCACTCACCCTTGAGCAAGAATAAACGTTTATTGTTTTAAACTATAAGCTGTAAGTTTCAGGGTAATTGGTGATTGGTTATGCAGTGATAGACGACTGATACATCATGATTCTAATATTCTTTATGTAAAAAAAACTGATTTCTCTCTTCTTTTTCACCGCTCCTGCCAAATTCCTAATACAGACTCTTTATTTCTTCTTCAGACTACTGGTCTTCTGGGTTGACTCCCACTTGCTGTCTTCCCCAAGTGCATGCACACTGCTACTATGAAGACTGCATTCCTTGAAGTCAGGAGTTACGCTGTCATCATTTGTATATTTTCATAATCCACAAGGCCTGGCCCCTTATAAATGCTCAATCCTTGTTTGCAAAAGATAGCTCCTGGATTCAGAAAACACAGCTCAGAACACATCACTCTCCAATGAAGAACGCTACTGGCATTTACACCATTTGCTGCATCCATTTTCCACCTGGCCTATTTAATTCTAAGACTTCTGTGACGAGGCCCCAGCCTAGCTTCCAACCCTTCTTCTCTGTCTTAATGCTCTGTTCAAAAAGTGAACACACCTCTTATTTCTGTACTCACACTGAAATTCAGATTCCTGCCTAAAATTCCCTTCCACATCTCTGCAAAGCCTACATATTCTTGAAGGTCCAGTTCCAATGCCACCTCTCCTGACAAAAATCTGACAGCTTCAATTAACAAAAAGTCACCCCCTTCTCTCTGCCTCCAGTACTTAGCCTGAGCCTTTCCTAGGCACCTGATAGCACAGTATTCCCTACCACGCATTGCGAGCTTTTTCAGGACAGGTTTCATTGTTTCCTCTCTCTGTTCCTTTGTATCTAGTACAATGCTCTACATAAAGCATAATAAGACTGTCATAAATGCGTACTGAATGGTTGCTTTTCAGTCACTACTAAAACACTAACAAAAGCAATAATACCCAATTCCATAAGTCAAACCCAGAACAAAAAAAAAAAACACATGTGTTGGTTCTCATATATCAGTTTGTAAAGGAATCTTCTGGACTGTCTGTTAAAAATACAAATTCCTAGGCTCTGCCCCGCAGAGCGATTGGTTCAGCAGAATTCAAACGTGAGTTTGGAATCTTGGCCTGTGTGATTCTGACAAAGATCTGTGGGGAGTTTTTAGGCAACACTTTGATATACAGTGACACAGCCTGCTTTACAGACACGCATTCCAAAGTAGCCCCCTTTTTTCATGCACCTAAGAAAAATTTTTTTAAAGTTTCTTGACTTTAATGTCAAAGCACTGAGTGTAGCAGGCTTATAAAAAGAACAACTTTAACAATGCGTACACAGTCTGGCACCTTATTAGCTTAGGTTGCTGGGAATACGGCATCGCACCCCATTCTTTGTCGTCACAATTTGCACACATTTTTTTCTTCTATATACTTTTTATAAACTATTTAAAGTTTAGTTCCTCACAAATAGCCCTTCTTCAGATCACTTCGTCATGTGGGGTGCGTCTTAAAATAACTGAAAAGTGCAAGACTCCTACCTTGGTCCCTGAGGCTGGCTCTTACTGCTCTCTCTAGCTGCTCCTCTTCACTCAGGCCTGCTGTGTACACATCGTAGTTTCTGGGCACTTCTTCATTGTACCTTGGACTGCCATACGGATGATGGTTCTGATATCCAGAATAGCCTATGGCACAACGAAAAAATTAAACAACACAACATTGGATTGCTCTTCTGTTTCAGACTTCTTGCTTTGCATATGTAAAGACGAAGAAATATGTCATGTCATATTTTGAGTATAACAAAACTGTGCAAAATGAGAAACGGTTTTTTTTTCAAAATGAGAAATGCTGACACATGCAGAATGCTTCCGTAAGGGTGGGAAACGATGGTCTTCTCACTGTTGCCTTATCAGTGCCCAACACGAACCCAGACTTGAATAAGACCTTACATGCTATTGCGAAGGGAGACATTAGGTAGTCAGATGTCTTGAAGAAGGGGCTGGAATGTGCTGTTGACATTCAGAGTGGATTCTTAACAGCTTAAAGGTATTTAGTACTTGGAGTATTTTCTGGGAAGTCCTGACTTGAGTCAAAAGAACGGTGGAAAGAGTTGATAAACCCTTATTGAATTGTGGCTCCATACAATGCAGGGAGACCAACATTTTACACATATATACCACGGAACTTCCATTTGAGTATCACACATGAGAGTAACCACAAGATCAGGATGTACAAGGCAATCTCTCTGTAATTATAATTTTATGTTACAGATTGTAATTCTTAGTAAGCACTTGCAAAAATTTTGGTTGCTAGATAAAAACAAGAGAAGAAACAACCTGGTCATTAAAAAGATGCTTTAATGCCAAACTTAGATACTCAATTAATAAAGGTAAATAACAAAGTTCATTTATGCAAAAATATTTCCATCAATCTTTTCATTCAGAGTTTACTCTTTATATTTAACTGCCAATTGTTTCAGAACTAGTTTTGAAGAGATTTATTTTTCCTGGAGAAGATGATCAATCTTCTACAGAAAGAAGCTATAGTTTAATTTTTCCTTCTTTCTTGTCATGATTACACCTTTTGAAGATGGTGTTTCAGGTGTTTAATTAATGTGCTTTCTGTTGGGGATGAAAATTCCTAAACTTTACTGTGAATCTTGTATCATTTATCTCCATATCATCCAATATAGTATAGAACATGCCTGAGCTTTAGTAAGACTATACCTCCCCAAAAAATCAAAAACAACTGTATAGAGCAGAACATGGACAACTGAAATTTCATATTCAGATTTTTTAATAATTGGTGCTGAGGCTATTTTGAAGCCTATTTTTGTACCGTGTATGAGTAAAATATTAACATGCGAAATTAAAATGCAAATAGTATATCTGCCATAAAATATTTTAGCACTCAATTATTTATTGTCACATAAACAATGAAATTACAATAAAACAAACTCATTTCAGCTGATAGTACAATTATGGGTTTTTATAAATATTTATCATGTGAAGTATTCACGTCTATTAATTTGCATGTGTATGTGTGGTTGGTACTGGGAACTCAGCCCAGGACCTTCGTGTTGAGTTACAACCCCAGTCCTTTAAAAATTTTTTATTTTGAGACAGGGCCTCATGAAGCTGCCCAGACTGGCCTTGAACTTGCATTCCTTTTGCCTGAGCCTCCTGAGCCACTGGGATTACAGGCATGCACCACTGCGCCTGGCTCTCCTGGTATTTTTGTAAGATCTTTTAAAAGATACAATTGATTGGTATGGCTTTTGTATGTGTCCCTGGAATTCCTGAGTTAGAACTTAACCCCCAAAGTCACATGCTGATGTATGTGGAGATGGACCTGAGGGAGACGATTAGGACCAGACAAGGTCATGAGGGTGCAGCCCCCGACTCCACTAGTGGCTTCACATGAAGGGGGCAGAAGACCACAGCAGCACTCTTGTTCTGCTCACCACACGATGCCCCTGCCCTCACCAGATGCCAAGGGGATGCCAGCACCATGCCCTTGGGTTCCCCAGCCTCCAGAACCACGCAGGAAATAAACCTCTACTCGATGAATTACTCCGTGTCCAGTTTGTCATGGGAACAGAAAACAGACTGAGATACGGAAAAACTATACAATTCACTAACGTGTATGTAGCTCGATGGCTTTCAGTGTGTCCGTGCAGTTGTACCATCATCACCACAACCACTCTTAAATGTTTTTATCATCCCTACAAAGGAAACAGATTGTCTTTAGCTCCTACCTCTCAGCCTCGCACGACTCCCCTAGCTCTTAATCACTAAGCTAATCTTGTCTCTGCAGAGATTCCTAGTCTGAAGAATCATTTAAATAAAATCATCTACAGTGGCACCCAGGCTCACGAACTTCATTCTGTCCATGATTCTGGTTGCAAACTGAACCTGACAAGAACTAAATCACATTCAGTGGTTAGGTTCAATGTTGTCCGCAAGGGGAAATTTGATTTGGTTCTCGTCCAATTCAGTTTGGGGCCAGAATCATGGAAAGAATGAAGTTTGTGAACTTAGGTACCACTGTGATGTGTGGTGCTTTGATGTGTGTCTAGCTCATTTCACTTAGCATGTTTTCAAGGTTCATCATTGCTGTGATCTGTATCAATATTTCATTCCTCTTTATGGCCAAATAATATTCCACTGATGTCTTGGTTACTTTTTTCTCGTTGCTAGGACAAAATACCTGACACCCAAAGTGAAGGAAGGAGAGGTTTATTTAGCTTACAGTTTTGGGGCTTTTAGTCCATGCTCAGCTGGCTCCAAGGCAGGGTGGTGTGGCTGAGGCGCTGCCGTTCATGGCAGCTGCAAGCGGCAAGAGCAAACTGCGCCAAAGAGAGCAAACAGGCCCCCATTCTGACCTTACATTGTATGTTGGCTCCACCCCTGGGCGGGTGCAGAACTCACACCGCCAATCCCAGCACTAGACAAGGAGTCAATCACAAATGCTAGATTCAGCCACTTCCCTGACTACATGAGGATTGGGGGGCCACTTATATACAAACCATAACAACTGAATAGATAGATCACTTTTTTTTATTGTTGTTTGTTTTGTTTTTTGAGATGGGTCTCACTATGCAATTCAGACTGACCTTGTACTCACTATGTACCCCAGGCTGAACTTGAACACACAGTGATCCTCCTGCCTCAGCTTTCCTAGTCCTAAGATTACAGATGTGCACCACCACACCCAGCTAGACGATATTTTAAAATCTACACATCAAATAACATTGGAATTTTTTTTACCCCCTTGAATATTACAAATAACTCTGATATAAACATTTGTGGACAAGCTTATATGTGAACATTTGTTTTCCTTTATTGAACACTGACCTAGGAGGGGAACTACTCAGCCCTGTGGATAGGAAGCAGTATCTCAGTGTGTTTTTGATGACGAATGATGTTGAGTATCTTTTTAGGTGCTGACTGACCATTTATACATCTTTGGGGTAAAGTCTCTTTTGATATTTTGCTCATTTTTACTCTTCAAGTTTGGTTCTATTCTACTGAATATCCTTGAAGTTTAAAAAAAAAAACAGGTTATGTGAAGAAACCTTAAATAAAACTGCTTAGGATTTTGGGTACTAATTCTGAAAGGCCTTGTTCTGAATGCAGTAAAAATTAGTGAGGACTTACTAGATGTAGTGGATTGGTAACTGGTGGTCAACTTAAACACCAGTGAACTGAATCAGTGTGGTACGGAGTGTGAATGGCCCACCTGAGGACGGGTGCCAGCATAAAAAGGAGACCTGGAGAGGAACAGTAGTGTTGTGGGTTCTCCTAAGTATTGTTGTTTGGAGTTGTTGGTGCTCCTGGAGGAGCTTGTCATGCTGGCTCCCCTAGTATGAACTCAGCTGTTATCAGTGGAGGAGCTCAGGACCTTGTCACTGAGAACGACTGTGGTTCACTTTGGGGGAGGCTTTGGTCCTTACTTTGTTCATCACTTCGTTCATCACTTCCTGGCTCTGGAGGGGAAGACGTGTGCTATTTAATCTCTAGGAGAAGCCTGTCCCGCTGGCTTCCTGATATGTATTCAGCCGTTCTCATCATCGGAGGAGCTTGGGACCTCATCATCACTGAGGATGGCTATGGTAATTTTCAGGGAAACCCTGGTCCTTATTTTGAGTGTCACTTCTTGGCTCCAGTGTAGAACCTTTGACGTACTGGCACAGATCCTTCACCCCGCAGGCACAGACTTTCTAGCTTCCACCACTGACCTTGGGGCCTTCCCACTGCAGATCCGTAAAACAGACTTGCATGAGTCACTGTCGTGGGCTCTAGGCCTCCAGTTGGACTCATGGGAGGCACTATCGTGGGCTCTAGGTGTTCAGCTGGACTCATGCAGGACCAGGCCCTCTGCTGGATTTTCTAGGTCTTTAGTGCTGTGGACAGATTTCCTGCACTTCTTGTATTTAACTCTGAGTGACCATCATAAAACAATATAAATTCTGTGTCCTGTATGTAATTGTTCTCCTTGCAACCCCTGACTACAATAACAGATATTTCAAATAACCTAATTTTCATTTTTTCTCTCACTTGTTTCCCATGTCAAAATACTAACACTACTCGTATTCTATAAAGGAGATAAATAAACTTTTCAAACCTTCACGATTTATGATCAAAGTGGGATCTGGGTACAATTTTAAAAATGGATATTCTTCCTCAAATTAGTCTGTACCCAATGGAACCATCAGAAAAATTCAGCTCTTGCTGATGTGTTGGGGACTACGCCCAAGAACTTTCATATCTTGAAAAGCAAGGGCAACTGTAACGGAGATATGAATCATATTTCCTATAATCTTCACCGAACAACAAAACTTTCATAGGAGAGCAATTGGTCAAACCAAAATTAATCCTACTTCACAAGGAACAAAAGAAAGGGGCAGTGACTCCAAAACACTAATAGAATATTTATGGATAAGTCACTGAATACCACGAGGTGCTTCAGAAATCCCTGAATAGACACACTGCCCAATTCCCTAAGAACGCCAATTATTTTATTGCAACACAACAAGCATATTTGGTAATTTCCCACAAGGCTCATTAGCGCTTTCAAACCCCTGTGGAAAGTCATTCTGTTATGGGAAATCTAAGCAGTGTGTCTTTCTATCCACTCTCTAAAACACTCAGTTAATTCAAAATTCAAATAACCCAATGTCTCCAGATGCTCATGTATACAGATGCTATATATAGCTATAGAGTTTTAACTGCAGGTACATCTGCAGTGATTTTAGGTTAACGTTTTCTTGATACAGAAAAAGACTTTTCTTCACGTTATTTCTTATTTGAAAATACCCTAGCAGTGCTTTAATGAAATAAAGATAATAGCTCTAAACATCTGAATATTATAAAATCTAATTTGGTACTTGTCAGACAAAATGTGGGGAGAAAGAATGAGAAAGTTTTGGTGCCTTAAGTAAAAAACGCTGGTGTGATTAAAGGTTGTATATCATCAATCATAAATCATCAACAAGACCAAAAATCCCATCAATAGCTATTATGATGAGAACAGGTCTCCTAGGACTAAAAATTTTCTACAGCTGTCCTGCTGGCCCAATCAAATGTTTTTAAATCTTTATAATAAACATTCCTTGAAAAACCTAACAATCAAACACTGAAGATAAATAAGTTTAAATTATATCCTGTGATGAATAGTCATTTAAGGTTCTCTTTTAGCTACATACTACGGGGAAACTATTTTAGTTACATACTTTGGTAGGAAAAGAAACTCTGGTTATCATTATTCTATTAACTACTCCATCTGTTCCTTATACACATACCAGGATTTCATGGCAAAGGAGATCAAGAAACACCACCAAGATTAGAAAAATTGGTAACAGCTTTTTAAACATTCATGAGGTTCTTTGACCTATAAAGACTTTCCCAGCTAAGGATCGCCGTGTTAAGAATGAATCATTACTTGTAAGAGATACATACGCTTTCATAAAAGTTCCCTAGATGACCATTAGCAAGGCCACCTGGCCTTCTATAGCTCTGCCTTTGAAGAAATCCAATCACTTCAGAGGAAGGAATATAAATATGGTAATCTTACAGGGGATCAGAAAGAAAGTAAAAGCGGCTTGTATGTTTGCCCAGAGTTCTCTGGTCTGTGGGTCTGCTGGGCCTCTGCCTCCTCCGTATGAAAGAAGAAAGGTGCAGATTTCTCTCTTTTTTCTTAATAAATAGGAGTGCAAAAAAAGGAAAAAGGAGAAAAGAGAGTGAATGGAACTGCCCTACTTTATAAGGTTAAATTGGCAGTGTGTCCATCTCATATTCTTGTACAACAGAGAAAGCAGGAGCCAGGAACTAGCGACTTGCACTTTTGCCTTCGTTCTACCACTAAATACCTGGGTGAATTTAGCCAAATTACTTAACCCCAATTTCCTAGCCATGACGCAAAAAGTTTGGACTAGGTAACCCGCGACAGTAAGTCTTGTCTGTGTACAAGTATTTTCTCGCTGTTTTTTTCACCCAGAAGAACACTGCTGTTTGTTTTGAGGACGTGAAAAACTGAACCAGAAGAAAAACCCTTATCCCTCTAGCAACTTCAACTATCCCTCTGTTTGTGTGCCCTGCCTCAGGGAGAGCATAAAGTTAACAGAGAGAAACCACAACAGGAAATAGAACCATGATGGTTCTCTGGGCCACTTCAGCTCTTCCCGGTCACTCAGGCCAGTAAGGTTTCCTTCATATTTAAATCGGTATGAACCAGTAGTTTACAACCAGCAGCCAAAAGTGCTTTCCAATGACTAGTCAGTTATCAGCTTTGTCCTAACTACTCTCAGGTGAGCCCCTAGGTAGAAACAGTACTGTCCAACAACTATTCCTCTGCATGCAGGCCAATGTTCTGGGATTTTTAAGCATCCAAATGAGCAGAGGCAATAGTCTCCGAAGTGAAGGCAGAGAAAGCATTCACTCCTCCAGCCCCCAAGCCTAGGGGACCCCAGTCACCTAAGGTTTTTGTTCCTGATCCCAACAGAATCACCTGGGCTTTGCTTTAAAAAGTCCCAATCCCTGCCTCTGTGCCCACTCTGACCTCACTGGTCTGGGAAAAATTCAAGTCATGGATAAGTTATAAAAGCCCCTAAGGCAACACATCTATTATACAGCCAGGTCTGATAATGAGGATCTGAGGCTTGAGAACTACACAGAAAACGCAGTTTGACTGTAACTCCAACACTATCAAGCTACTGATTTAATTCCTTAATGTCTGCCCAGCACATTATGAATAATCTCAAACAGGCCTTTGCAGATCCTGCTTCTGCTCACGGGAAAGCCCTTTCCTCCCACTGCTTTCCAGAGCTCCTTTTTTTTTTCTTTTTTCCCCAGAGCTTCTTGCCATCCATCAAGTCCCCGCACTCCACTTCCTCTGGATGACCGCCTGCAAAGCAGCCCGAGTACCGACCCTCGGTGTTCAATTGCTGGGCTGAATTTCAGCTTCTGCCAGGAAGGAACAACTGGCTCTGGGCTAGCCCTGTAGTCAAGATCAAGTAAAAGAGAAGGAAATATATGGAAAATATTTTCAGACACAGTATAACAGGTAATGCAAGAGTTTGAGTCTTGAGAAAAAGAGTATAAAGGAAATGAGCCTGGAGGCACTTTCTCGGCTCATTTTCACTTTGCAGGCTCACTTTACCAGCTCAGGATGGTGCAGGGGAGGGGAGCTGTAGAACACAGCACAGCCAGCTCCCTGTGGGGGGAGAGGCGGGCAGGAGGACTAGGAAACAGCAAGAACTCGACAAATGCTAACATAAATGGCTACCACCCCATTATTCTGACATCCCACCTGGATTAACATTCTACTTCTACTCCCTAATTAGCCCGATTAGTTTCCATTATTTCATGTTCTCCAATGTATGGCAGCGCCTACATCCCCAATCCCCCACGATAAACCGCCTTAGACATGACTGTTGGTCTTTGTATCTCTCCTACGATGTCCAATCTGCTGTTCTGTACAACATGATCACTCACAAATGCTACTACTGGGTTAACCAGTCTGTGGCTGAGAACACTGTGTGTGGTGAAAAGGTGCTAGTCTGCTTTTCACTACTGTAGCAAAACTCCTGAGAAAAACAACTGAAAGGAGGAAAGGTTTACTTCGGCTCAGTTTCAGGTTTCAGGCCATGGTCAGGTGGCAGCAAGGCAGATGGCCCGGTGGAGGAAAGCTGCTGGCCTCCTGGTGGGCATGGTGACGTGCTTCCTCCTCCTTGCACTTTGGTTCTTCTTGGGCCTCCAACCTATTGGTGGAGCGGCCTACCTTCAGGATGGGTCTCTCCCCTTAGTTTGCGGTTTCACGTGCCAGTCCTCTCTGGAAATATTCACATTCACACCTAAAAGTGTACTTTACTAAATTTGCATGTGCTTCTGAATCTAATCTGGTTGACAATCAACTTTAATCATCATGGGAAATAAAACAGTTCTTTGCTTGGATATTATTTAAGCAAATGGTCAAAACCTACAAGTCATGGTCCAAATTCGACCCACTGCCTATTTTTATATTTTTACTGGAACACTGTAAGATTTATTTGTCTATCAATTGTCTAGGGCTGCTTTCATGCTATAGGGACAGGTTTACTAGTTCTGACAGAACTGCACAGCCAATGGAGCCTAAAACATTAGCTACCTGGCCCTTTATAGAAAAGTCTTCTGACCCCAGATTTAAGCTGCAGCAGGTCTCAAGTGACATGAACATATACATTAGGAAGCTATGTCACCACAGTCCATTTGGTCTGCTATCATGAATAAGCATAGATTGGGTGGCTTAAGCAACAGTGATTTATTTCTCATACTTCTGGGAAACGGACATCCCAGATCAGAATGGCAGCGTGCTCATTCTGGGGTGGGCCTTCTTCTGGGGTGCAGGCTGACAGCTTCTTGTTGTGGAACAGAAGGGGGACTAGAGAGCACTGTGGGGGCTCCTTTTATATGAGCGCTAACCCCATTTGTGAGAGCTCTACCCTCATGACCTAATTTCTTACCAAAGGTCCCACCCCCAATACCTTCATGTTGGAGGTTAGGATTTCAACATTTGAATTGTAACTGATAATACTGATCCAAGATATTACAGTATAGTCTACTTTGTCTTGAATATGGTTTGTTCCCCTGAATTTAATCCTGAAAGTCGTAAGTTAATGGTATTAAGAGGGCAAAAATTTAATCTGATTATGGTGTTTAAAGGTGGAGCCTTTGGGAAGGGATCCGTTTAGATAGGTCATTAGACTGAAGGCCTCATGCTTGAATCCCGTGGCTTTAGAAGGACAGAGAACCCAGCACACATAACCGTATACGCTGTCTCTCACCATGTGCTGCCTCAGCACCTGGCCAGCAAGGAGCCTGTCACCTGAACTGAGCTAGTGCTAGTACAATTCTCTTTCACCTCCAAAACTGTCAGCTAAATAAACCTCTTTCCTTTATAAAATTAGCCTGCCTTAGGTATTTCAATACAGTAACAAAAATTTAACATGCTGCATCAGGCTGGAATGTAAAGGCCTCAGTCTAAAACAAGTCTTATGCTGTTCTGCATATTTACTGAGACATCTAGAAAGCTCTGTTCTCCTCTCTAAGCCTCACAGTATTTATTAGAGGAACTCCTACTAGCATCTGAGGGCAAGAATGAGTCCTCTTGAATAGGTACATGGTTTTGATTCTGGAGAATTGCACACTTGAAGCCAACTCCTAACACACTGCCGACAGTAGAGCCTGAAGCTGAGCACCAAGAAATCTGGGTTTTGTACGAATCCTATCATGTATGCAAGACTTCACACCAACCATAGAAATTTTTTCAAACCAGAGTCACCACTTTCTACTCTGGCTTTCCCTACAACCCACTCTTTCTGGGTTACTCTTCCCCATCTAGCTTCCAGGAACGTTCAAGGCACAATTAAATAATGTGTGAACTACTCTACCACAGTATAAATTAGCTCTGTCTTGGAAAATGCTGTAATTTTTAAAATAAATTAAAATGTATTACATGAAATAAAGTACTTACCTGAACTGTTAAAGTAGTACTGCTGTCTTGGGTATCCAGTATTAGAAGAAAAAATGCCTAAACATGAAAGAAATAAAACAGCTCAATGGTAGGAACATAAGGCTTTAACTGATAATCTTCCCAACAAGTATGAGGTTCTTTATGACAAGGTCCAGGGTCACTTCAAATTTTTAAACAATTGCTAACTCCCTTTTGCTTTAGGGCCAGCTCTACAGGGATCAGGATGGGGGTGAGCAATGAAATCCCAATTTACACTCCCTGTAGTTTCTTGATATCATGGTGCAAGTAGAGATACTCTGGCTAAAAAGAGAGCCTTCTCCAACAGGGACAGTCATGTCCTCTGACCTTCCTAGGGGACTTTCTCCTTTTGTCACAGGTGAATGGAGACAGGGAGGGGCCAGGGCACATCCTCAGTGCTACCCTCATTTTTCAGGAGGCATCGAACAGCAGCTTCCACGTGCTGGGTGCTTGGTGAATCTCCAGGAGGTTCCTGGGCCACTTCAATTCTCAGCTCACTCCAGCCCTTTCCTCTAGCTTCACCAGAAAGCAGGCAGAGTCTGCAGGCTGTTTGCAAATGGCACTGAATATTTAATTTTCTACTGTGTTACTCTGAAAAAAGACTGATGTGTTAAAAATGTCTTCACAAAAAAACAGGTAAGATTATAAGAAGACAATTACAATTTCAGATGTTACAATAGTGGGGAAAATCCTCTTTAAAAAGGAAACTAAGCACCTGCCTAAATTTTGTACTACGTCTGCAGAAAGCTTTAATAACCACTTAACCTCAAGACACACAAAAAAAAGAAACAAAACAATGAACACTTCAGAACATTTTTTTCTGTGTTATCAGTACTCATTACTAGATCTCCACAATTAAACTGTATTGACAATATAATAAAATGGAACAATTTCAATAAATGAAACTCCTGCTGCTTCCTCAAAGTGCACACAAGAAAACACAGTAATGGGCAAAAGCAGGAAAATGGGAATCTGCTTCAGGGCTGCACAGCCTGTAAAAATCATCCCGAAGTGAACACAAGCTACTAATAAAGGTGACAGAACAGTGCCAAGAAAGCTTTCTAATACCATGAATATTATATGGTTCTCAAGAATACCAGTCATCAGCACAAACTGTGAAAACAAATTATTTATGGTTCAAGAAAAGGTAAAATAGTCTCAGAAGATTTTCCATGAATAAAAGATGAAATATTGGAACTCACATGGTCTATAGAACAAGTGATTGTGAAATATTTTCCTTACAAGTCAAAAGTGGTAGAGCATTTTAAATTAAGAGATTGAAAAATGCATTTATTTCTAAATAAAGTATTTTCATTGAGCATCAATTTACAGAGAAAAACAAAGAAAAAATGCGGAAGCCAAGCTTCAAGTGATAATATGAATATGTCACTATGAATATACAAGGGTGATCAAAATATAGTGTTTAATGCAAATAAAATTTATTACAGTAAGATATACTACCATGAATCTCCCCAAAATACTCCCTCACACTTGAACACACTTATCCCATTGTTCTTGTCACTTTCTCAAGTACTTCTGGAAGTCTCCGGCTGCTGAGTGCCATCCAACAGAAAGACAGGCTCGTTACATCACTATGGTATGTCCTTATCCACCTTATTAACTGGATCTGTCACCATACAACTTCTGGCTCTTCACCAAAGTCAAACGACCATGAAAGATAAATGTCTGGAATAAGCTCAGGACATCATGGTGGCCATCGCAGCACAACTAAAGGGCACTCACAAAAGGTCATCCCAAATTGCTCCAGAACATGGTGAAAACGACAGGATAAGTGTATTCAAAGACAGTTGAGAGCATTTTGAGGCGGATTATGGCAATGTGTCTTCTACTGTAACAAATTAAAATTTTAAACATTCACCATGTTTTCCATAATGCCTTGTGTGTCTTACCTGCCAAGGACCTTGTGGTTATTCTAAATTCTCTAAAATGCTGGCCTTGTACTTCAGTCTTGATTTGGTTTTCTTTTTAAACTTTGTTTTACAAATATATAAATTCATATAATATTATATAGAAAATGCATTATTTTAAACCCACTGCAGTTCTTTGCAGTTCTTTGCAGGGAATATTTTGGGGAGATTAATGGTAGTATACCTTGCTGCAGTAAGTTTCCTGGGAGCAGCTTTAGGGCTGAGGGTATGAACACACACTGACACTTGTTCCTTAAGCATTGGGCTTGTGTTTTCTCTTATGGAGCTATGTGCCAGCTGTTTTATCTCCTGGTTCACAAAGGTGAGCATATTAGGGGATTCCTAAGCTGAACCACAAGACACTTGCAGTGGCTTCTGTTCACATTAAGATTAAGATGCACTTCTAACTTGTCGTGCCAGAGGCATTTCGTTGTGTACCTGCACATGTTTCCATGATTTTCTTCAGAGGCCCGTGAGTGTACATTAGTCCAACAAGGATCCCGGCCAGATGCCCTGCGAAGGAAGTCCTAGGAGGGAAAGAGACCCTTTGTGAGTGTTTGTTCTGTGGCTGATTAGAGACATTCTGTCTTCTCATTAGCCCAGTGCATGTCAATTAGTCACAGTCTGCAGGCTTTGTTCCGAATCACATCTTTTATGCTGAGCAGCATTTAACTCAGTCCAAAGAACAACATTTCCTACCTTAAAAAAAAAAAAAAAGGACATGAATAACAACTACCACATGTTTAAAATCCAACACACTTCCTTGACCAAGAGTAATGGGCTGGCTACTCCAGAGCAACAGAAGCATTTTTTCAAGACAAGCTATTACATTATTTCCAAGCTTTTCTTCTGTTCTTATCACAAAATACCAATGAAATCAGTCTTCTCAGTTCAGAATTAAATCTGGAATTATCCAGTTATTGGGAGGATGGTTTATTGGTATGTGCAACAGAGCACACTGCTGCATTTTGATACATCACTGGCTGGTAGAGCAGAAAGCAACCAACACTTAGCAAAAGAGACCGAGATGCTTACATGTACCGCCCAATTAGTGTTCATACGGACTTTCGGGTCACTCAGCAGAAAACAAACTTCAAATTTGAAAATTAAGTTAGAACATTAAATTGACTCCATTCTTCTTGAACTAGTATCTAAGATTGGCATCACTGATATAATTTATTTTCAAATGTACATTTCTACCAAAGTAGGGCCCCTCCCACAGACCTGGGGAAGGAGGGGTACACAAGGAATTCGTCGGCTGAACAACACCCTAGACCAAGTTTAATTCCAAATTACTAGGAATCCTCAGGACAGCTCCTGCATTTTACCACAAAAATGGGTCCTACAGAGCGAGCTGTTCTTCAGGTACCTGACCTCAACTGCCAGGCACCTGACAGCATCCACAGGCACACAGACACAGGCCCTCGTGCACCTTAAACTGGCCTTTTCTCGGCCTTTTCTCCTACATCAGTAGCCCGATCCTGTCCCCGATCTAATGTTTCTCACAACCATCCCAGCCTTTCCATTCCTATTTACCACAGCTATAATTCTAGTTCCATAAGTTTCTGTCTGAGCTATTTGGAAAAGTCCAGCACTGGCTACAAGGCAAGCCCTAGAAAAACAGATGCTGAATCAGTGAAAGGATAAATGAAAGAAAATCACTCAGCTGATTTCCTGCCACCCAGCTTGTGCTCTCCAGTGGATCCCAGTCTTCCATTATCCTCCTAAGACAGAGAGGGCCACGACAAGGCCATTCTCTGAAGTCCACTGGCTTGTTCACAGAATACCTATCACGTATTCAAGGCGTTTCAATGCTTGGCCTCACCCCCTCTTCCCTCTGACCTCATCACCCGTGACATGTTCACACACCCCAAGCATGCAGAGGTGACCACGAGACTATGTTTAACAGTACCTCTGCCATAAAAATCATACCCTGGTTGAAGAATCCTTTTCTCCTTCCACTGTCTTCCCTCAGAGCCACTGCCTCGACGTCTTCTATCCAGCCTGCTGGGAAGCAGGGGCTTTTACATGTTTGCCTGTCTGTCTGCCTGCCTCACATACACAAGAACTCTCTTAGGGCAGTCATGTTAAGCAAACTTAGTAGCCAAAAAAATTTAAAAAAAAAACACCCAGAAAAAACAACCATAAAATAGCTAAGTAAACGAATAGATTTTTACAGCTTGGGAGAAATGATCCCCTTCTCCAGAAGAGGGGCAGATGAGAATTATGGTTCTGGTGTAAACTCCAATACAGTGATTTTTGTAGTTTTCATGTATGTACTCCAAACACCCAGGAGAGTGTCTGGCACATGACAGACACTCAAATGTGTTGAATGAATGATTCAAGTATGCCAGGATTGTTTCATCAAGAATACCAAGAGGTAAATTAAAACCCTTACAGCTTCAGCTTGGAGCGCTCACTGAGATAGAGTAGTTCCAGGGTTGAGAATTCGACATTCAGTAACCTATAGATGAAATTCAGAATCAGAGCCAAAGCACTTCACCTACTAAAGCAGCAACTTACAAGGGAAAGAGGCCCTGAAGCAGCACAAGCAACACAGCTACACGGCTTTTTCATTAGCTCAGAGCTATAGAAAACTCACTGGCTCTCAGAGAAGGAACAGTCCATGAGAGAGGAACACTCAAGATGAAAGGATGATCCACACCTTTGGGAGATGGAACAGAACCTCTGCTTGTTCCTACCTACCAGAGGACACCGTTGCCCAAACAAGCCCCAAAATACTACAAGTTAAACGTGCACGTGTGTGCACACACACACACACACTCACCACATATACATTCTTTCAAGCAAGGTATTATTTTCATCAACTATAGCTACCTGACATAGGTATAACCTGATAGAAGTGTGGGACAAGACACCTGGTTTCCCATTTCCTGGGAAGAACAGCATGAACTATGTTTTTCTCCAGTGCCCTCCCCAACACATTAGACTTATTTTCTCTGTTCAGGCTCAAAACCCTCCTCATTCTAGAAATGGGGAAAGCAAGTGGCATTTTGAGACACAGAGCGGCCAGGGTCATTTTTTTTTTTTAATCATAACTTCAATTTAACCAAAAAGAATTTTAAAAACTTAGTATTTTCAAATTTTCTAAACTAACCTTCATGGTTATATAGATATAAAATAACACAGAAAATTTCAGTTTTAAACCCTAATGTATTAGGCAATTTATCTTGCATCTCATTTACAATTTAGAGTACAATACTGTAAAAATGAATTTGTTATCTCTCTAAATGAGTTTTCAGATGTTCAAGTTATAATATATAATTGCCCTAAAATAATTGCAAATAACCAGGGAAGGGAGGTTGGCTGGCCAGAGAAACCACTGAATCAGTCCCCAACATTCAGTCTTTTTTATAAAGGTTCCTCCTCAAAAAATTTTATCTGTTCTCCTTATTTAATTTAAGCTCTACAAAAGTATTCATTTTTAAAATAAAAATAAGAAGAGACTGTGATCTTATTCAACCAAATGTGAAAATCTCACAACAGTACACACACAAATGGGAGTAATTCCCCCAATGAAAATGGAAAAGAGCTCAAAATACAGCAACCTTTCCCAGGCAGGTGGTAACCCTGTGACAAATTGGTTCCTTTCGCCCCCACCCACCCCAGAAAGCCATGTCCTGAGAGAGGACATTCGCACCGGCAGAGGTCGAGACACGGAACCAGAAGGGCAGCTCCCCAGCCCAGGGACTAAAACACCTTACCCCTGACCCTGTGAGGTCTGTGGTGGCAGAAGAAAGTCCTGGGCTTTTAAAAAGGGAAGACACACATCTGATTGCTACACCAGAGGCTGGGACCAACTTTCAAGTAGCTTTAAAGACAAATTGTGTTTTTATGACCTTTAATAGATATGCTAAGCAGAAGTTCTGAAGTTTTGATCTCAGAGTAAGCCTGTGGTTTCACTCCATTCTTAACTAAATGCAGAAGCTGACATCCTTATCCTGAAGTGAAAACCATTCATCACAAATAGAATTTCTGACACAAGCACCAAGCCACGATGGTTATATATTAGACTGGAAAACATTTTGTAAGCACTCAAATCACAGCAGAAAGGCAGCCATTTATGCAGCGCACTGAAATGTATCAGTACACTGTCCAAATACAAATACTTTGCTGTGCCATTGCTTCTGGAATGGTACAACCAATTTCTGGGTACCATTTCCTCCTTGCTGCAATCCCGACTTTTAATAATTCTTTCAGGTAATGTCTGAAAGTCAAACAACCCTCCTAGTGTGTGTCCTAAAAGATTTTTATTTTAGTATCCTATTTCTGATGGTAAGGATCGGATCTACTGCTACTGCTAATAAATGTACTATCAAATGGACAGTCACTCCTTTGTAGGCAATTTGTCTTTTCTTTCAGTTTTTTTTAAGATTTTCTCTTTATTTTGCACATACTGTGATTATACTATAATCATTCTCTTGTAGATTTGTTTTATTTAGCCTGCTTGCAATTTGCTATGCTTTTCAATATAAGGTTTCACGTGTTCATACAATTTTGAAAACTCAGCCATTCATTTTTATCCTACGTGGACCTCTAGATATGCAGTGTGTGTGTGTGTGTTTCCAAACAATGTTCTTTAAATAAAAAAATAAAGATAAAGCTAAATCAATGTTGCTACTCATTATTTATATAAAGGAAAAAGATGGGTAAAATGCAATTTTGGAGCAAAACTACAGTTATGTTAACTTTATGCAGATATCATTAACACTGACAGACAGCATTCTTTCTTTTCACAGGATCCTTTTAAGAGGCTATTTGTATGGCTGTGCTAAATGGTTATGCAAAATGTTTCTGCCCCCATGTGCTACTGTTAAAAGAATCAAAAACTAGAGCTATGATTGAAAGTTGTGACAAGCCAAAAAGGTCCTCCTCTGTTAAATGGCAAATTCTTTCCACAGCTGAGGAGTTTGTCTTCTCAGGCGTGGCTCAGAAAGCAGAAAATGTATTACTGTAAAACATAATCTCCCTGTGTATGCAGAGCAAATGACCTTGTTAAGGATGTAACTTGATGGAGACACAGTGTTGGACAAGATAAAGGAACAACGTAAAGTAAGAGGCAGTCAGCTAGAAGCAGCCTGTTATACTTTCCTTAATTTCTTTCTGTAAAAGCGGATAATACCAGGTGGGGACTGAGCTGATCAGAGAAGCTCTGGGGCTTGGGGAGTTTAACAAATGGTCCGAGATTAGCAGCGCACCAAGATGCAGTGAGAATTTTTCAGGTTTTTTGAATATTAATGCCACTAGGGAAGATCTTGACAGGACTGCTTCTGCCCAAGATAAACTGTTCTTAAACTGCCTGCTTTCTGTCCTTGAGGTCCTTCAATCACTATACCAGCTGTGTCTTCGGCAATGACAATTTAGAGAAAGCTGACCTACAGGTTTTCTCTCTTTACCACACTTTCCTCCATTCTCTCCTTCCTCCCCTTCTGGCCTCAGAAGTAAAACTAGCCACCTTTCAATTGTATGTTCCCAAAAGGCAGTTATGTTGGCAGTATACCCATTAGTATCTATACTATTTTGGTTTATTGCTCATAGTACCAACGACAGATATGGGGCTGGGAGCTGACAACTGATATTTACTTGAAGCCCAGAAAACATGATTTTCAGGGTCTTGCAAAGGAAGGAGGTAACAGATGATGCAGAGCAACATCCTGACTCTCAACTTCATGTCCCTATGCTTGGCAACAAGATAATTAGATGAGCTGGTTCAAGTAGGTAGCATTCATTCTTTCAAATATGTATTGACTGACTACTATACAATCAAAAATTGCAGTTGGTCTAAGAAAGCAAATCTGTTTTCCCCAGAGTGGCATGTGATGACTCTGCAAGGTGTCAAAGTGACCCTGTAGGATATACAGGAAATTCAGGCAGCTTGTGGAGTTCCAATAACTTATGGAACGGCCCAAGGTAGCGAAAAATGTGGTGTTTTACAAACATTAATATGACTCTTAGCTGGCTGGAGCATAGTAAGCAAAGAGCATAGGCAAGGGAAATAAATTTGAAAAGACAGGCAAAAGTTAGATCCTGCAAGCCTTATGTGCCATGGGGCCTTTGAGTTGTTTTTTAGTTACAATGGGAAGCAAATGGAGGATTTTAATCAGGAGAATGTTTAAGTGATCTATTCTGCCTCCTAGGAAAACAGACTCTACAGAGGTAAGAACGGCCAATTTAAGCAAAAGACCAGTAAGGAGGCTAACACAGTCCTAGTGAAAGAGGAAGACAGGCTGGAAGAGGTGGTGGCAGTGGACTATGGGAACATCAAGGCCACTAGGAAGGACCTTAGTAGGACTGCAATTATCAGGGAAGGCCGGTGGAGGGAAGTGCATGGATTTGGACATACTCTGGAAACAGATGAAAAAATTGCAAGTAGATTCAGCAAGGGAGTGAAGGAAAGGGTGAAACCAGGCTTTTGGCTTCTACAATTAAATGGATGATGGACCCATTTACCAAGATGGGGAAGACTGGGAAAAGAAAGGGGCAGGGTGCAGGACATAGAACAGCTCAGCTCTGATGTGTTTACTTAGGCCAACAAGACAAACAGAAAAATATAGTATTGAGCAGGATGCTGGATAGCAAGTAAAACGTTGAGAGGAAGAAAAATTCAAAATATTGCTTCCAGTTTCATTTTGACTAGTAGAGTATTTGTATACAATTATAATGCTACATCTTTATATACACACATACATATATATGTAAAATTAAGACTCAAAGGAAGCACACCAGATCCTTGTCCAATAGTCTGTTTTTTTTAAAGAGAATAAAACCAAACAAAATAAAACAGAATAAAGCCAATCAAAACAAAACAGTGAAAGTGATACAGAACTTCAAAACAAGATAACAGGAAATCAACAATGGCTACCATAATGCCTCTTGTGATCTTCAAAATAGCTGCCCAAACCATCAGACCTAATAAAATCAAATAAAACAGAACAGAATAAGATCAATCAAAACAAAACAGTGAAAGTTATACAGGATTTCAAAACAAGATAATAGAAAATCAACAATGGCTACTATATCTTGCTATCTTCAAAATAGCTGCCCATGCCATCAGATATAATAAAATCAAACCAAACTAAATAGAATAAGACCAATCAAAGCAAAACAATGAAAATGATATAGGACTTTAAAACAAAATAATAAGGGTTGGGGATCTAGCTCAGTGGCCTAAGCACCTGCCTGGCAAGCTTGGGGTCATGAGTTCAATCCCCGGTGCCGCAAAAAAACAAAAAACAAAAAACAAACAAACAAACAAAAATAATAGAGAATTAACCATGGCTATCAGCTTCCCTTTTTAGATGTTTTCTCCCCTTTCACTTTTACAATATCTATTATACATTTTGGATCCCACTGACTCCTTCAGTTTTTTATACTAGGGACACCACACAATGTTTACCTATGTGAGTCTAAACCATTTCACCCAAGAGTATGATCACAACTTGCATCCATTTACCTACAAGAGCCTTGTGATTATCCTTCTTTATAGCTGAGTAGCTTTCCATTGTATAAAAATGCCATCTTTCTTGTCCGTTCTGCAGCTGATGGGCAAACTACCCCTGCTTTTTTCTGATTCCCTGTTGCACGGAGCATTGTTTTCTCTCCTTTGACTTTCAAACTATGAATTTCCTTTTGTGTTTTGTTTCTTGTACACAGCATATTGATGGATCCTGTTTCTTGATCCACTCTCCCTGTGTTTCTTTTTATTGGTGAATTGAGGCTGTCTACATTAATGGTTATGGCCAACATGCACTGGTTTGTCTCTGCCATGCTTTTTTCCTGCCATTGGCTCCCTACTTTTCCCCTTCATTCAACTGTCTGTCCCACTCAGTGATTCCACCTTGCTGCTGTTCCTGAGACCATGGTCATTTTTCTCTCTTTCTAGAATATCCTTCAGTACTCTTTGTAGGGTTGGTTTGATGGTCATGAATTCCTTCAGTTGTTCTTTGTCATGGAAGTATTTCTCGACCAATTTTGAAAGATAGTTTTGCAGGGTACATCAATCTAGGTTGGAAGTTGTTTTCTTTCAGGACTTGAAATACTTCACTCCAAGCTCTTCTTGATTTGACGGTTTATGCTGAGAAGTCTCTCATGATTCTGATGGGTTTTTATAGGTGATCTATTTCTTTTCTCTAACAGACTTTAATATTCTATTCTTTGCTGAATTTCTGGGATCCTTATTATATGTCTGGGTGTAGATCTGTCTTGGTTATGGCTAGCTGGAGTTCTATATGCCTCACTTACCTGTATGTCAAGTCCTTTTCCCATGCTTGGCAAGTTCTCAGCTATTACTTCTGTAAATAATCTCTTTATGTCATTTGTGTCAACTCCTGCTTTTTTGCTAACACTTATCACTCTTAAATTAATTTTCTTAGTGTCGTCTTGCAGCTGCTGAATTGTTATTTCCTGGTTCCTTGTTATTTTTAAGAGAGCCTTCCTTTCATAATCATTAGCTGCACACCTGTCTTCAAGGTCTGAAAGTCTATCTTCAGTTTCTTTCAAGTGGTTTTGCCAGTTTTCAGTGGAGTTTTTAATTTCCTGGATATCTCTGAGTTTGTTTCATGCATTCCAATACTTCTCTAAATTGTTCATTCAAGGTTTCCCTCATTCTCCTATGGTCCTCTTTTTTTTTTTTTCCTGTATCTTCAGATAGGCTTAGCAACCCTTTTATTATTTTTGTCATTTCTTCTTTTACCTGAGATATTATTTCTGATCTGATTTCTTTTACAACATTATGAAGTAGTTTCTTTACTTTGGTTGCCATCATCCCAGAAATTTCAGATGTGCAACTTCCGCTTTCTTCCATGTGCATGTCTCTTGGACTTGTTCTGTTTGGGCTGGAGGCCAGAGATCGCCTTTTGCTTCCTTGTCTTCCATTTTCCTGGGTTCCTCCAGACAAGTGGGTTGTGGGGTCCCAGGCACTTCCCACACTGGCTACCTGTGCACAGTGTAGGGGCATGTGTCAGGCACCTGGGTTTCTCCTAACCCAGGTTGCCCAGGAGGCAAAGGGGTGCAGGGCGGGCTTCTCTAGACACTTGCAGCTCCTTCAGTGCATGGCTAGCTGGTTCTCCTGGCTTGCACAGGCTACCCACCACAGTCCCAATGGCAGCCGGCATGCACACAGGGGCTGGGTTGGCTGCTTCTCCTCACCCATGCTGGCTACCCACAGGAGAGTCCCCCCAGTAGCCCTTTTGTATCTTTGCTAGTGTTTCTAGAATAAAATGTAAGTAAGGCTTGGTAGGGTCTTGATGTGCTTCTGTCTGACTCCCTGGGCTTCTCTCCATTACCAGTTCCCAGTTCGCTCTGGGCCCTAAGCTCAGGCCATTTGTGAAAGCACCACTTCTGCTCTTTGGGACTTGGTATGCACTATTCCTTCTGCCTTCCACTTCACCCAGCTGTGCCATAACAAAACATCCCTCCTGACACTCAGCCAGCCCTTTCCCTCGGGACATGGAAGGGCTGCTCCCTGGCTCCTGCAGGATCCTTTACATTCATCCAGCATCATGCAGTTTCTCAGACAGTCAACTTGTCTGCCATTTCCCTGCTCCTTAACCCTGTATCTTTCAACCCCATCACATCTAACACCCCCTTATAACTTAAATATTGAGCAATATTTCCATATTTTCTTAAAACATCATTTATAGTAACACACCTTACATGCCTACTTTAAAAGACAGATCATCACAACTCAACATAATGCCCTGCCTATGAAAATAAGAAAAACAAAAAGCATAATAAAATAATATGAATTTTAAATGTTCCAGCACAACACTACCAGGAGACACATTACGCAGTTATTTGCTTGTACTATGTATAGAATCCAAATGAAAGTGGAAATAACAAACACAGGCAGTTTATAGTCAGGCTTTCTGTGACTCAAACATCACATGTAGGGTTCCAATTGTGATGTGATTTTATACGAGGGTAAATAACTCTTGATTCCAAATAAAGCAAAGTACAACTTTTCCTTGATTTACATTTACAATTCAATTTATAATTTTCCTGGAAAAGTCATTACATGTTAAAGTCCATGCCAAAAAAAAAAAAAAAAACCAAAAAAAAAAACCTTTGTGTTTATATAAAATCACAATTAGGTTTCAGGCTCAGATAATCATAAACAGGTCTTTCATCTACATGAATGCCCTTTGAAGAGCCTGGGTGTGAGTATGCATGCACGTCTCTCTCTCTCTCTCTCTCTCTCTCTCTCTCTCTCTCACACACACACACACACACACACACACACACACACACACACACACAGGACCATTCTTGTCATAGGTGATTGTCCTCCAAGCTGCAAGATTGCTAGTACCTTTGGCCTCACACAACAAATGCCAGTAGCACCCCTGCTAATCATTATGGTAACTAAAAACAACCCTGTGGATTTCCAGAATCCTCCAGCAAACCAAGCCACCCATCCCAGTGGAAAATCACTAGCTTAGCACTCAGAATATGCTTATTAAATGTCTGTTGAATTGATGACCTTTAATCATGAGACCTCAAAAAATATTTCTTTTCAAAGCACTTCTCATGTGACTGCACTATGCACAAATTCCAAGGATTCCAAGTAAATCTACCACATATTGAACTGATATGCAAGAAAACTTCCCACCACAACTGAAATGCATATGGGGAGTTAGAACACTTGAAAGAGCCCATGATCACTTCCACATTGCACTGTGGTGGAATAAATGCAACTTGGCACGTGAAAAACGCTGTGCCATCTGCTATTACTACAGACAAAAATATTTCTGGATACCACATGAATGATTATTTGCACATCATCTCCAGAAAATAAATATAAAATGAAAGAAAAGCTGGATTGTTTATAGCCTGATTTTAACATGTGCTACTGTTATGAAGCAAACAAATGACATTCCTATGAGCTCAGCCTCTCGGAGGTATTCTCAGAAGCAATACCATAAGTAGCAATTCCACAGCCCCAGGTAGTTGGGCTCTCTAAGGTTGCAGGAAGAGACGGACTTGGTTGACCTCCACTAATGGGAGTTCATCATAGGTACATTCAAAGAACAACTGACAACAGCAGAAAGAGTCTTAGCTGGGGAGCTGTGAAAATGAGTTTAATGACTTCTTTGAACATATCATAATGTGAATGAACAGGCTAAGTCTTGGTGGGCTGGTTCTCAACCTTGGTTGCTGTTATGGTTCTACCTAGATGGCTCCCCGGAGCCTCCTGTGCTCACAGATGGGGCTTCTGGGAGTGAATGTCTCACGGATGTGTGATACTGGATTAGTCCACTGATTGCTTTAGCATTCTTCTGGGTGTGGATGATGGATTTATGAAAGAAAGAAGACCCACCTTTGTCAGGGGTGGCACTAACCAATACACTTATGTACCCTGGATAGAATAAAATGGGAAAGAAGGAAGGCTCACTGCTTCCTGTTGCCATGATATGAAAACTTTCTCCTCTGCTATGCCACCCTTCCTGGAGCCAGATGACTATGGACAAAAGCCTCTACAAAGTGTGAGCCAAAATAGGCCTTTCTTTCTTTACCTTGTGGGTGTCAAGTATTTTGTCCCAGCCATGAAAAAGAAACTAAGACAAGCACCACACCCAAAAATCTTTACCATGTTCATGACAGGGTTACAATCTGTCACTCCTATGGGGAGGATCTGAATCACAATTGGTACATACACAACTGACCCAACTGGGAAGAACGTGTTAAAGAGGTTTCAAAAGTTACTTGGAAGTCAGGCGTGGTGGCTCACGCCTCTAATTCCAGCACTCGGGAGGCTGAGACTGGTGGATTGTTGTGAGTTTGAGACCAGCCTGGGCTACAAAGTGAGCTCAAGGCCAGCCTGATGGGCATAGTGAGACCCTGTCTCAAAAACACAAGGGCCGGGGATCTAGCTCAGTGGCCTAAGCACCTGCCTAGCAAGTGCGAGGTCATGAGTTCAATCCCCGGTGCCACAAAAAAAAAAAAAAAAAAAAAAAAAAAAAGATATTATGTAAAATTTCCCTGGGGTAGGATACCTACTTTTTATACTATTGTTTTTAATTCCTCAGGTGATTCTTATGTGCTGAAGACTGTTAATCTTAACCCAAAAGTCTACTCCAATGGTGAGATATCAGCTGCTGTATAAGGCCAATGAGAAAAAGATTTTGAGAGTGTACAGACTCTGCACCTCACAAGTTACCCTACAGCAGTGATATGTTTCTTTTCTTGATAAGTTTGTCTTATTTAATACATTTTAATGCTAATGAGGGTAAGTACAGTTTTGCAAATGCATGTGAGGAAATATATGAACTTACGGAAAATGATTTACAAGTTCTTCAGATTTATAAAAACCTGGTAAGTCAGTGTGCTCATGTACCAAAAATTCATATGGCCAAACACAACAATAAGCAGTTAAGATCATTCCTGAGTCCCCAGATTTAACACAAAGATTGGGGAAAATCTTGGATCACAAAGTTAGCCTATAATTTCAGAAAGCACAAATTCTGTTTATAGTTAAATCTGGTATGAATAAAAACTCTAACTGTGAAAAACAGAAATACCCCATCTACTATATGACTCAGAGACCTGAACATGCCATCAGTACCACATTCTTTTCTGGAGCAGCTTTACTGGTACATCTGTAAGGCACAGTTAATGTTAACACAGAACCATCAGTTACAAAGTTCTAAAAACTGCCGAGCAGATTGGCATCTATTTATGCAATATGACCTACTGGTCTGGACAGGAAACGCATGACTCTAGTAAAGCCCTTAGACCACACAGGCTCATCTCAGAGCAGTGTCTCAATCAGAGAAACCTTAGAGGTCTCACCTCCAGTGAGGGCCAGTGAGGGGCGGACAGTCCCTCATCACCTTTCTAGGCTTCCAGAACACAGGCCTAAGAGCTGCAATTGGCCAGTGAACTACATCTTGTATTTAGCATTAATAAATCTAGTGATGAGAGACCAAGGAAGCAACAGCCAATGCTTATAAACGCCCAGCAAGTTCCACAAGATTTTCCAGCCTGGTTCTTCAGTATTCTCAATGGTTAAAAAGCGACCTATTACCTTTTCAGTAAGTAATTTTTTGGTTAAGTTTGCCAGAGAGGTAGTCAAGGGGCCAGTGGCTCTATTTTTCCAGGATTCCTACCCTTGGGATGCTGTAAAGATAGGGGCTGCTGGTGGTCAACTCTGTCATTATATGGAGAGAGCTCTTCTGTAGGAGACAGTCTTTTATTGTAGCTGCTGGTAATCCCTTGACAATTCCTTTATTCCGAGCACGGGGTGGATTTGCTCCTAACCAACAGAACACAGCATTCCAGGATTATGTGACCTAAGATTGTATTTCTGCCTCACCAGCAGGCTCTTCTTCGAAGGAAACTGCCATATTATCAGCTCCCCTAGGGAAAGATTCAGGGGGCAAGAAACTGAGAGCTGACTTTAGCTGACGACAGACAGTGAGGCTCTTAGTTCAACAACCTACAAGACACTGAATTCTCCCAACTGCCTATGAACTGGAAGCAGATCCTTCCCCAGTCAAACCTTTAGCTGAGACTCCAGGACTGACGGACACTTTTGTGAGAGAACCTGAAGCCAACACAGAAGCCATGCCTGGACCCCTGACCTACAGAAACTGAGATGAGAAACAGGTGTTGCTTTAAGCCACCAGGTTTGATATGACCTGTTACAAGGCAATAGATAACAATACAGAAATCAAAATAAGTTGAGGAGGCAGGGGAAATACAGCGAGGAGATAGAAACAGGATCCTGATAACTCTGAGTGCCTGACTCTCATCATATCTGAAGTTCCTGAAAACTTCATGGGCACCCCTGGAAATGTTAATTATGTACTTCAGTAGATGTCCTCTCTCTTCATCCAGTTTTATAGGTCTCTTTAAATTATAACCAAAGAATCCTAGCCAAAGTGACAAGAGATAATGCAGGTATTATGCAACCCTCAAGCTTCAGAGCCTTCAAAAGAATTCTACTGTATATTACATTTCAGTTCCAGTAGAAACTAGGAGTACAGGTGGGCCACAGGTCTTCATAAATGGATGAGTCAAAAACAATGGTACCACACTGCAGAAATACTAATCTACATGTTTAAGTTGTAACACTAATTCCCAAGACCTATACACCCTTTTGTTAGATGTAGTTTTCTAGTCCTCAGGTATAAGAGATAATAAAACCAACATCATAAGAATTAAGAAAATATAGAAGTATTCTGTACAATATTTGACAGATTATAGGTATTTAAAACAACGAGTCACAATCCATAATCTCTATAAAAAAATTTTTTTTAAAACCCTAACACTAATTTTAAGTACTCGTTTATTATCTCTACTAAAGAATTCTTTAGGCCTGCGCTCCGCCCATTCACCGGGAGCAGCATGGCGGAGGCTGCTCCGGACCCAGAGCGGCCTGGCAGCTGCTTCTCATGGCCTCACTTGTGTTGGGGGTGTGCACAGCAGATTACACCTGACTGTGCAGCTTGGGACCTTGCCAACAGACAGGTAGGGGTCTGCACCGCTTCACCATTGACAAGGGAAGTTCGGAGCTTCCCTGGCATCCTGCCTGGTCTCCGCCCAGACACCGCCCAGCAACAGAACAGCCACAG
>RJWT010000757.1:0-58325 GCA_004365215.1 Cuniculus paca | reverse complement strand
ACATTCTCTTTGAAAAGATGCATCTGGTGATAAGATTTCTTTCTTCTTCCCCTCCCCCTCCCCCTTCCCCTATTCCCCCCTTCTTCTTCTCCATCTCCTCCTCCTTCTTCTTCTTCTCCTTCTCCTTCCTCTTCCTCTTCCTCTTCTTCATTTTCTGATATTCATTCATTCATCCAATATACTTTTAGAGAACACCCACAATGTGCTAAGCCCTGTGCTTGGGGACAGGGATAGCAATTGAGATCCCAGAATTTCCTGTGCTCTCGTAGTCTGATAAATTAAGCGCTCTCATAAATAGTGAAAAATTAGAATCAGGATAAATGCTATGGGTTGCGCTCTCGGCTTGCACCTCTTTTTATATCCTCTTAGTCCTCGCCTCTCACCCAACTATTGCTCTGGCAACCAGTTCCAGACAGGCTTTGGTCAACAGCACAGAGGCGTCATTGACAGTGTCTGTCCTCAGCCTATGCTTACTTTTTACTCTTGCCCCAGGGCTCGTCTCCTGCTAAAGTGTGGGAACCTGCTCAGAACTCTTCCTTATCCGTCCTGGGGGTGCTTGGGGAAGGGAAAAGGCTCTGCAGAGAGCCTTTCTTCAATAGAGGACTAAAGCTAATAAATGAAGGCTCCCCCTTTTGTCCATGGGTAAGAAGTTCCAAAATGTTTTTCAACTGGTTCCTCAAAATGTCCTGGCGGGGGGAACATCGGTTTCCCACAGCACTGACCAAATCATAGCACATCTTTATCCCGGCTTCCCTCCTTCCTGTTTCATTCCCCTATCCAGTCTGCTCCCTGTTATCGATCCTGAAGTTACCTTCACATACGGCTTTCTCAGGTTCTGCTTGCAGGACCTCCAGGCTATGAAGACTCTGAACACACACACACACACACACACACACACACGAACTCAGCTTCATCTGGCTTGAAAGGGGATATGTTAATGCTGTACCTGCTCTTCTGGACACTTTCGGTTGCCTACCCATAGTCATTTCCCCCTTCCTCCCTACTAGTAGAATCCCATTAGGTCCCTACCCCTTTGGAAAGCTGAAGGATACTTCTATTTAAGATAAACCATTGACTTTACCAGTGACTGATCAGGAGGTGAATACATGGCTCAATTTGGGCCTGAGAGACCTAAAAGGAGGTCTTCTGGAGGCTTCTAGAAATTTGTTTCTTCTACTCTGAGGGCAAGACTCTGGATCTAGATACGATGTCTAGACCTGTGTCAAGCATCTTATGGCCATAAGGGCTTCTAGACAAAGGTCAAGCCTGCATACTATAAAAACCTGGCAGATACTTGGGAAGATAATGGATTTTTGAAGATATTGTTGCTCATTGAATTCACTATTTCCTCGTTTCCTTTTCTTTTCTTAAGTGCTCATTATAAACAATTCTTTCAGGGCCAAAGCAACATTGGAAAAAACCAGTAGGAAAACTAAGTCCTCCAGATAATTTTATGTCTTAGAACTAGTAGTGAGTTATTCTTAGTGAGTATCCATAGAGACAATGTCTCACTCTCTTAACCTCTACACAGGGACTTCAGGGCTGGTGCGTTTAGGTGCTGTGCCAGTCATTCCTCCCCGACTGACTCCCAGGGAAGATGACAACAAACAGAGTTCAAAATAAATTCTAAGAAAACATTAAGTCTCCATTCAAAATAAAACAATAAGGAAAGAGTTGATTCAGTGACCGAAAAATGTCATCAGAAACCTAGTATCATCCCAACTTTCTGCCATGCCATCCTAGCAGGGAGGGGCCTTTGTCTCATTCTTTGTCATCCCCAGGAGGATGAGGGACAAGGAGGTTGTGAACCCACACTATAGGGAAAGAGAGATGGAGCTAGCAGAACCTCTAGGGAGACAGAGGCAAGCTTTCACCTGAGCACCAAAACCACACCCTCATTCTCTTTCGGCAGCAAGCATACCGGGTGTCCGGATGTGGGCATCTAAGACCATTCTCTAGCAACAGGAACCAGGACTCCTTAGAGACATAGATGATTCTAGGAAGCAGGCAAGAAATGCACAGGATGCACCCAGAGCACCCTGTAGGACCAAAAAGGAAGAAAGTGCTAATAAAATAAAACTAAACAGAAACAGAAACTTACAAGGTGGAAAGTATGTCAAAGAGACAAAAGGTACCAACTAAGAGAGCTTCCAATGGCCAAACCTGGGACAATTTGAGTAGCAAAATAATTGAAGTTCTTTTTGAATTCTAACCCAAAATTTAAAATAAATATCTACAAGTCCGTATGATGTAAATACATGATTGATTAAATAAGTGCATAGAGGAGATAAATCTCCCAAGAATAAAAATTCCTTACAGTTTATGTATGATCATCTGACCTGAAAGAGCTGGTGCATTATGCTCTTTTTTACCTTTTCTTTTATTTTGGGGGGTGGTGGGTAGTTTGAGACCGACTACTCAGTCACTACTCACTAAGTAGCCCAAGCTGGTCTCGAACTCACAGTGCTCCTCTTGCTCAACCTCCTGAGTACTGAGACTATAGGCATGAGCCCTCCCCCACCACAGCAACACACCCTGAAGTGAGTGCTCTGTGTAGTGACTCCTTTCCAGATGACCCAGGTTGGCATCGATGAGTCACATTGAGTCCATGTATTCCAGATACAACCTGGTGGAGACAAAAATAGCATGTGCGGGACCTGTGATCCTTCCAAGGTCCTCTATCACAGTGTCACCATAAGGGGACTCCCAGGCCACTCTGAATAAAGGGGCTTTCTCCAGACTGCCTCCCCAGTGCCGCTTAAATTGACCAACAGGGTCACTGAAAGCAAAGGCTGAGAACTTGCCACAGCCAAGATGATCATAAGGAGACATGACAGCTAAATGGAAAGCAATACCCTGTATGGGGTTCTGAGGTAGAAAAAGGACCTTGGGTAACACTCAGGGAAATCTGAACAAAGCATGGACTTTAGCAATAATAATATGTTGGTACTGGTTCATTAACTCTAGTAAATGTATCATAGTAATAGAAGATGTTAGTAATAGGAGAATACAGAAGCAGAAGATGGGGGAATCGTGTACTATTTTATAATTTGTCTATTAAGATGACGCTCTTCTGAAAAAATAAAATTTATTTTAAACATGGTCACCCAGGCTTGAGCTAGGAAAGACAAACCATCCACAGACTGTGAACCTTTCTTTCCAGGAGTGAGTTCTCCAGTAGCTCTGTTGGTTAAGGAGCAGTGATGCGAATACTTAGGCATAATTGTACCTAAGGGCCACCAGATGGCTGTCATCTGGAAGAGCCAATTCCCTTAATACATGTCCAGCTTAATACATGATCTTCAGATGGATGTATATTGGTGAATATTTAACCCCCAAGGAAGAATTCTGCTGACTCTGTCTATTCAAATAATGCGAAATATTTAACAGTTTCAGGTAGTGGCAATTAATACACAAACATACATACATATTTCATGCCAAAATTTAACCAAATGCTATACTCCACCTATTGTTCGTTCAACAAATAGATAATTCTCTACTCTGCACCAGGAAATATTTTAACCATATGCACTTGAGTTTTACAACTGGGCCACGTAGGAACTGCCCTTGAAACTGATTGATTCCAAGCACTTGCAAATCTGTGGCTTCAGTTAGATACTGGTACAGCTCCTGGTTAAAAAAAAAAAGAAGGACAGGTAAGAGTACTAATACATTTTTAAAAAATAAACTAATGTTGACATTGCTGTTAACTTAATTACATGTTGAGATCAGTTTATTTCCTCTGTAAAGCCCAAAATTGCTTGGGTGATTTATTCAAAAGTTGGAATAATAGAAATGCAAAAAATTTTATAATCACCTCCTACATCTGATGTAGTCATTTGTATATGCCTCCGCTACTCATGAGTTCCTCCAAAGCCAGGGCTAAATATTATTTATCATTCTATCTTCCACGTAACTATAAAAGGGCCTTGGACATGGTAGATGTTCAGTGCTTTTGTGGAAGGAATTAAACCCAGTAAGCTCTGCTACTTCTGTGATTTAACAGGAAGCTGGGCTGGAAATCACTGTGTACTTAGAATGTGCCATCTTGATTGCATGTCTTTCTCACCCACCGATGCCAATGGTAAAGTTCAGAAAGCTTTTATTCCCTCATCTTAACAGATGTGTATATTTGAATGCATTGTATTTGTTTTTTATATCAATCGCTGAGTGAGTAAATTTCTTTTGCTTAACAAGTGTCAAAGCATTCAGCAGTATCAGTTTACTTTGCAGAATATTTTATTGTGAATAGGTGAGCTTTGACAATCAGTGTCAAACCCTCAGCTCTGGGACTGACTCTGGTGAAATTTGTTTAATTTTTTGATAGGACCAAGAGATTCAGTCAAATTTGTCTTTCTCAACAGCCCTTATTTCTAATCTCATTAAATATTTAGATCAAGTCCTTGGTATGCAGTAGGAGGTAGGTGTAGGGGAGCATTAGACAAATCTTCTGTTTCAAAGGAGAGTTAGTCCATAATTACACCCAAATTTCCCAACTTGTAACCCGTGTGAGGGTTTGTATATCTGACTGGAACAAAGTACTGTAATGCCTTACTTATCACTGGAAAGTAAGGCCACCACCTGGCTCTGACCTAGTTCTGTCCCTTGTCCCCTTCTCCACCTCTTCCATCATAACCACACACCTTCAGCTGAAACGCTCATACATCTAGCTTCCAAATTCAGATCTAAATCACTGCCTTTCATCTAAACTCCAGCTTCCCACATTTCTAGACTCCAAATTGGAGTTATTTTATGAGTACAGTGTCTGGAATTGTGTAAGACCATTTTTCCAACTGGAAACATAGTTTGCCCAGGTTCTTGGCTGTCTTAGGTGAATGAAGTTGGTATGTAAGAGCAAGTTGCTAAGCATCGCAATTCAAAGTAGCTCTTCACCGAGTATAGTACCAACTCTTTTGTTCCAGAGAACTGACCGACTCTCATTCAGAAAAGAAAGATTTATAAATATAAACTCAATAAGAGCAGAGTATTTATTTCTTCCATATCATACATTTAAAGGTCATGAGTTTTGCATTTTGAAAGACTTCATGCATATTTTTTAGTGTTTCTCAGAGTGTGGTTCTTGGACCAACTGCATCAGAAACACTTGGATGGTTTGTTAGTGAGCAGATTATTGGGCCTTAGCCCTGGCCAATGTGCTCTGAGTCTTCTGCTTGTGATGGTGTGTTCTAGATATTCACTTTAAAAAAAAAATGCTTCCCTGCCGAATGAGTCTCAGGGATCCTAGAGTTCAGACTGTTGGGTGATTCTGTCTCTTCTGGCTCTCCCCCGCTAATGTTCCTCACCTTTCTCCTACCTTTTACCTTTTCGTTTTCTGTTTCACACATTTTGCTTGTCTACTTTCCCTGAGTTTTCTGTTCTCCAGATCCTCTGAATTCAGAACCTTTAGGTACTTTCCACTGGACATGTTCTATCTCTTTCATTTATCTTTCTCCTGTCAGGAATAAAGTAGCCACTTTGTTTCCGCAAATCTGCTTCCTGCAATCTCTTTAACCACTTTCCTGAGGTCATGAGACAGGCATGGGTTGCACAAAGTGATGAAAAAACTTTTCCTGGAAATTTTTAAGAAGCAAATATAAACACATCTTGTTCAGAGACATGAATTTAATGGCCTATAAAACCATTGCTAGATTCATCTAAAGTTCTTGCATTGTAAATAGTAACTTTATGAATTTTCTGTTCTTTCTCTTGCATGTCCTTTCTTTTAGTCTTTCATCCTTATGTTTGGAAGCTATACTCTCTTACTACCACTGCTACTACCACTACCATTGATTGTTTATAGTCATTTTGCATCTCCTTAATAGTGGGTACTAGCAATCTACAACACATTTATTGACATGAAATAAATATGCATTGGGTTGCATTTTGTATCGTTTTCTGTATCACAATCTCAGTGTAAAAAGGCAAGAGGCTCTTTATTACAATGAAATGAAACATCTCCCAACACAAACCTAAGTGAAATTTTATACGTGTTTTAAATTTTCTTTGATAGGAAACTTTTAAAATAACAGCTTTTAAACTAGCATGCTGTGTATTTACATTACAAGTTGTACTTTCAATGGAGTGGCAATAGTGGCAAACTGGTGATAGATGTGGGAAGGTATGGAAGAAGGAACATGAGGGATGCCTGGTGTCACAGCTCTTGACATCCCGCTCTCTTACTCTTTGGCATTGATTTGATTTGGTTTTTGGTGTCTGCGTATGGGTGTGGGTGTGGGTGTCTGGCATCCAAGTCCTCCCAGAGTGGCCCTTTCCAGATCCTACCTTGATCTGTTCTCCATGAATTTCTCTAAACTCCAAAATTACCCTTGGGCCCTCCTTATAATAAAAATATCCAGTCTTGCTGTCAGGAAAGAAATAATTTGACATTTCCATATTAAAAATAAACCTTATTGAACTTATTGAATGAAATGAAGCACTTCATTTTAAAAGTACTATCCATATTGAGAGGGCAAATATTCTGAACTCAGAAGTGTAAGTCAGTCTTCTCCTAAACCACAACATTTCCAAGTGGGATGGAAAATCACTAACTCGCATTTCTGCAGGGATTCATACCAGCTGTCTCTCAAGGAAGAGTGAGGAGGACTCTGAGGAATTCAGTCACCTCTCACTACAGAGAGAAAAAAATCGTTGAGGCCATGATTCCTTTATATAAATGACTATACTGGTTTCTCAGACCATCAATATGGTCTCTCTTGGGGCCTCTACTCCTAACCCTATCACAAATAAAGCATTTTTCACCATTGAGGACTAGAACATGGAAATAAACAGAAACAGGGCCAGGGATATAGCTCAGCGGCACAGCACCTGCCGGGCAAGTGGGAGGTCATGAGTTCGAGTCTCAAGCCCAACAAACAAACAAACAACAGAAGCAAAAATTCCATTCGATGGTCCCTTTAACATTGGAAAGGACTACCTCTGTACTAACGCCTGCTGTGGCCCGACACTAGGAATGTACTGTAAACCACCAGTGCGTAGACAGCAGAGGGGAAGAGTCTTCCACAAACCACAAAGTCTGAAGCTGTGAGTCATGCATTTAAGTAAGAGAGGTGCAGGCAACTCACAGGAGACTCGTTAGCAAAGATTATATTGAATTGGACAATAGGTTGGGATGACAATTGATTCCTCACCTGATACTGACCTGATGAGCTTTAGAAAAATAGTCTCGAACTAAGGGTCTCTCACTTTCCAGAAGAGGAGGCTTCCGTGTTAATGGATATGCAGACTTTATTCAGTCAAAATAATTGTCAAGGGCCTTTGAGTGATGCATGTGATCTTTTCAGTCTATTTTAATTTTTCAGGCACATGAGTCATTGAGAAGAAGAAAAGGAAGAAATCAGCATAGATTCATTTTTAATCTTATCCAAAATGAAAAAAATAATATATTTAGTTTGCTTTTCCTAGAAAATCTGCTCTTCTAGAAAGATCCTGGTGTTAAACCACTTTATAAAAAACTACATTTCCAAAACTTCCAATTCAGTTCATTTTTAAAATTTGGCCACACTCAAACATTACCGTCCTGGCCTTTTAATTTACCTTCCAGGCCCCAGTCTGACATCAATTCCTTCTCCAACTTCAAGATCAGTAGGAAAACAACAGTTTGAGGAAGGCTAGATTACTGAGAAGTAAATACCTGTCTTCTACCTTCTCCATTCTTCCCCATACCTGACCTTGCAGGCTCTGTGATCCCAAAATGAATATGTTAGTTTCTTAATCAGAACGCAAGTGTTAATCAGAAATTGATTGCTTGCATTTAGGGGCTAATGGGAAAGATCAAGAGCTTAGACCTAGATCTTTCTTACCCAGGGTCTGTCCAGGAGGCCATGCATCATCAGGTAGCTGACTGACAAGAGTGTTGCTCAGGCTACAGGGCACCCTGGCATCTTCAAGTTGGCCTGGGTGCATACATTTCATAGTTGTATGAAAACCCTGTGCCAGAATAGTTCAGAATGTGTGGAAGCAAGAAGTCAGGCATACGGGGTGACTGCAGAATTAACATAGATAAAGCTTTTTCATTTTACTTCTTTTCAAAGAGAATCCCTATCTTCGTATACTCCCTCTCTCCAGCCCAAGCACAATTTCTGTGCAGTGGCTAAATCATAATGGATCAGGAAAGTATATTAGCAAGATCTGAGTCAGTGCAGACTTTCCTCCAGCAAGAGGTTTTATAACCAGAATTGAATTAAACGTGGTGGTTAAGGAACGCAGTGTGCATTGTAGTGATTATGGATTATTCTAGCGACTATGGCTGCAGAACAAAGCACCCCCAAAACTTAGTGACACGAAACAACCATTTATTATCCTCTTGGACCCTATGAGTCAGGAATTCAGACAGGACACAGTCAGGCTAGCTTGCCTCTTTCCACAACATCTGGGCCTTTTGCTGGGAAGACTTGCTAACCAGGGACTGAACCGAGCTGGGGGTTTCTTTCTGATGTGTCTGGCAGTTGGCATCAGCTGCAGCCTGAGATCTCTGTGTTACTTGCAACTAAAATGCCAAGAAGTAACACTTTCAACAAGTCTCAGAATTAGCTGGATGCTTCCACAGTGGCCAGCTCCTCCCAGAGTAGGCATACCAGTAGAACTGGGAGGAAGAGCCATGGTCTTTTCTGACCTAGCTCCATATAGAGTCATTTCTACTGTGTTAGAATTATTGCTTATAAGCTCAGATTTAAGGCAGGGATCAAAGCTCCCAACTCTCAATGTATCCAGGGTTATTCACTGTTATTAAGATTTTGCAACTATGCATCTACTTAGAAATAATTTTATTTACAGAATTCTTGTAAAATATATAACTGCTCCTATTTTCTCGCTTGTAGCCATTGCTCATTTCTTGTTATCCAACTTGAAGACCTGTAATGCTATTATCTTTTATCTGGTTTTATACTACTTTGTTTTGTTTGAGTTTATTGTCTGTAAATGTAAGAACAACCATTTTGAAGAAAGCAAGAGACACTAGGGTAACCATTGTTAACCTCCTGTCGTTATGTTTTAAAAACCTGTATAGCTTGCAGTGTTCTACTTTGAAATGCTATATTATGTTTGACTCTATTTTGTCTTCTTTTGCTTTTTTCATTCTGTTTTGTCTTGTTTTGTCCTATTTTCTTTAAAATAAATAAAAAATATATATATAACTGCAGCAGCAAGGCATACATTTTCCAGATCTTAACCAATTTTGAAACTTTTTATCAAGGACAGCAGCCATTTGATAGCTGATTTTTAAACTTTTTGCTATGCAAGTGTTCTTGGGAATGCAGCTAGGCACTGATCTCATTTATGATAGCTGTGCTGACTATTTGTACTACACTTGCTCAAATTACTTCTCACGGCACTGAGAGGTCCTAGTTCCTCTACAAACCACACACATGACTGTGTACAAATTTAGCACCCTATTTTACTGAGTCTATACATTATACTTAGGTTCGTCATCACCTTCAAGCTTTTGAGTTCCTAAATGGTGACAGTCTTCTGACTAGGGCAAGGCATCAGAACATGCATCCATATGGGTATCTTTGATCTTTGGGGGTACTACATGATTTCTTGCTTTCCTCTCTACCAGGCTAATTTTGGGCAGAAATGGGTATAGCCTAGTTTTAGACACAATCTCTTTTTTTGTGGTTTTTTTAAATGATGAGATGAAAATGAGCTTGCCCCTTTGGAAAGAAAGGAGGTAAAAATGGAAAGGTAAAAAATGGAGAGGCACCAACTCAGGGAGATTAAGTGGTTTCCATTTGTGCAGGGAGTGCTGCTGTCCCAGAGAAAGCAATGCAAGGATAAAAAAACTCTGACAGAGGAGATTAGGAACAACAGGAGCTCAGAATAATGGGCGATTTAAAGGATATAATTAACAGCCTTCTTCTGAAAAGCAGAACAAGGGCCTGAGAAAGCAGGGTCAAGGGTCCTGTCTGAAAAGCCCCAGGGCAACAACCTTCTTTCAAGCAGGAGCAAAAGCAAATGTTTAAATAAGCAGCTCAGGAATGGTCGAAGAGTGACTTCATCAGTCTGCACAAGATGTATTTGCCAAAATCGGGTGCCATATCACTGACACAAAGTAGTTTATCAACATATGTGATATTTTCCTAATTAAGTATGTGCGTGTGCGTGTGTGTGTGTGTGTGTGTGTATGTTTGTGCGCGCGCTCCCTAGGTGCGTATATTTGAAGAGCGTTAAAAACACAGAGGAATTCTCTCTCATGGAAAGAATAATCACAGTGGTGTCCATATCATTTCCCATGGTGTCCCACCCAGCTTGGATTCATTTCCATTTGTGCAGCCTATAAAAGTCCTGAGGAAAAGCCTTTGTAGCTCAGAAGCCATCATTCATACAAAACTCAGACCTCTGGCTGTGTGGACTGCACGGCCTCAGGCTTCCTACTCTAGTTCTGCTCTGCACATGCGCAGAGGAGGGGGAGCCAAGGAAGATGAGTTTTTGACACTAATGTCGGGCAGGACAAGTCTGGCAACTTTCAGGACCCTGCAAATTGAATGACCAAATTATAGTATTTTCCCCAACTGGAATGACTTCTTCAGAGGAGCTGTCACATTTGGAGAAACCGCTGTCATCCGTGTGCGGGCACGTAGAGCGCGTTCTATTCAGTTTAAAGACAGAAGACACTGGTGGTACCACACCAGCCTGGTACCCATCAGGCTCAGGTATCAAGAAGTGATGGCATCTTTTTCTCGGCTTCCTGCCCTATGGCCATTTGAGTTTGCTTTTAAATATTTAAAAAGAAATGATACTTCTCATTTCCAGTGTTTGGGGATGGGCAGGTGTTTTACTGGTGGTGGTGGTGGTGGTAGGGTGGTCCCCCTTGTTTTGTTGGAACAAATCACCAAGAACCAGAGGGTTTCGTGGCAGGGTGGGACCCTGAGGCCTAGAAATGCAGGGAGACAAAGAAACCTCGGGGAAGCGCAGCTGCTCCAGAGGCAGCAAGCCTGTGTAGAAGTCATGCAAGGACTCATTGTGCTTTCATGTTGAATATGATTCCTTTTTTGTCTTGTGTCACATTCTCTTTTGTGATAGATGCTTTTTTCAGGGGGCTGGGGGGTGGCCAGCAAAATACTAGCCTATGTTTGGAAAACAGGCATGGAAAACTCAGTTTTCCAGTTAATCTGAGTCTCCACTAAGGTTTAGTGCTTGAGTTTTGACTGCTGGTGTGAACAAGTAACTCTATGTGTCCACTAAATAATGTACTTGTTGACTTCTAGTTGACTGAACTGACTGATGGTCCAGTTAAGCAGAAAGTTATTCATTCCTAAGTGAGAACAGCTGTTGCTTTAAACAAATACATGTGGATTTTGTGTTTTACATAGGATCTGAGTTTGTACTTATTCTAAATAAATGTATGGCTTCTACAGATATAATGCTTTCAAATACATTGTCACTTTTTAAAAGTGGCTGAAAATACAAGACGTTTACACTGTATGCTATTTATAAACCTTGTTTACATAAGTGAAGAGGAAAAATTTTTAATATACCATGATTTGTTGTCCCAAATTCACATGGCAAAACAGATGGATGTTTATTCTTTTTTAAGCTAGTGTTTTTCAAATTGAGAGCCAAAGGACTAAGAAGTTAATTTAGTCAGGTTTGACCAATAATTTAAAAAGAGAAAAAGAGTAGAATGGAATGAATAGAATTGCACATCATAAAATAGGAAATATCAGAATGTATTTTGTTGAGGTTAACTGTGTGGCTGTTATAATTTCAGTCTTGTGTGTATGTATGTAACCGTTAGTCTTGGTCACAACATAAAATTGATGTCTTTCTGAAGTTCACAGTAAAAAAGTACAAAAACCTCTGATTCTTGGTTTAGACAGTCCCTAGCATTTGCCTGCTTGACTTCATTATCAAGCATCCTCTGTCTGAGAGTTCAGTGATTTCAACATAAAATGGTGTGCAGATGGGTGTTCCCCACCAAATCCCCCTCAAGTGGAACTAGAGAAAAAAAATGACCAACAGTGATTTTCCAAAATGCACTGCTTGCACATTATCAAAAACACATCCACATGAACACTACTTTATGCTCTTGCAACAACTTTGATTCAACTTTGATTAATGATGTTAGGCATACACACACACACACACACACACACACGGTACTGCTTTACAAAAATTGTCCATTTTCTGATGGGAAAATCTGTGAAAGCCTAATGTGGTTCTAAAGTATGTACCTACTCTGGAACAAGCCTTTCATGATATCTTTCAAGGCACATGGCTTCCCAACCCATCCTCAATTTTCACTATTATATATGCAGATAAATATAGTGTTTAGCTGTATTCATGTATATGCATATAAGTATTTACAGTATGATTCCATTTTTGAAAATACATAATGTACATATTTATGTTTGCTAGACGTATGTGCACCAAAATGTTAACTGTATTAAGTTTAAGGAATTTCGGTGATTTATGTTTTTCAGGTATTATAATTATCTTACAATGAATATCCATTTACTGTTGAAAAAGAAACAGTAAAAACAAAGATCCAGTTGGCCCAATTGTGTAGGGTCACCAGCAACTCCCCCAAGGTCTCACAGGGGCTGATTTCTGCTCTAAATAATAAGCTGATAGATACGCTTACATTTGCACCCCACTCCACCTCCTCTAACTCCTCCTGTTCGATGGAAATGCTCTCGCCTTTCATTGCTATCTTCCTATAATAGTATTTCACAATTAAATCTCTATCTTTGCTTTGTTAAAACAAAGCAAACTTTGAAAATTAAAAAAAGGGAAAAGAAAAGCATAGAATTTTCTTTCTTCTTTCTAAAAATGGTGAGCCACTCCAGTGTTTCTCATGTATTTTCTATAATTTTTCCATTTTAAGAGGTATTACAAGTTGACTTTCCTTCTCTTCTCATCGTTCTGAGCAAAGAGAGTGAAATCTCTTCCTCTAAATTAGCCAGAGGGCATTGAGAATGCAGGCTTCAGGGATCACAGAGTATTTAATAACCAGGGGTGACAGAACATTTAATAACCAGACAGCCATACGTTTCCACCACTGGACGCAGGACCAGTTGGAAGGGAAGCCAGTTGTGACAGAGCAGAGCAATCCCACTGGTGGCTACCAAGTGCACAGGACCACGCTGGGCACAGATACCCAAGGTCAAGAAACAGCAGATCAATTCCTAAGCCTAAAAATATCTGGGCTTCCATTATTTCCTACTGGGAACCCCATCTGAAAACGATGATATGTTCCACCTTTAGGGGACTTAGATATAATTTAACATGATTCCTTGATACAAGAAACAGAAAACAGAAAAGGTTCATGTATCTGGTCAAGTTCAGGGATGATTATTATGAGCACCAAGACAAAGTCTTCTGGGCTAAAGAAATGCATATATTTGAGATGGCCACATGAATATGTCAGTGATTGTTCCAATACTAGCATGAAAACCAGTTCCCAGTCTAACACATGCTGCATGCATTACCCTGATCATTGGCATGATCCATACATTTCCTCAGAGCAGGCAATGAGGAACTGATTTTCCACATTAAATTTTCATGAAGACGCACCTCTGTTTAGGATACACAGTGATATTCTTCAGGTAGATCTGACTATATTGCAAATACATATGAACAACCCTGTTGATATAAAACTATTCACAAAGTAGGAAATTTCCTGAAGAAGAGAATTTTCAGCCTCGGTTTATCTACTTTATTAATCCACATTTTCCTACATAAAATTTGCTCCACTGAGTCTTCCTAAATTAAATGATCTAGAAGAATTAATGGTGCTCAACCCTTCCCATACACCAGGAACCAACACCACTGCAGAGTATGTATTTTAAGTCACAATCCCATGACTTTTAGACTTTCATGTTTGTTCATTTGTTTGTCTGTTTGCTTGTTATCTATCAGTACTAGAGATTGAACCCAAAATCTGTGTGTGCTAGGCAAGTGCTCTACCATGACCTATACCCCCAGTCCTTCCAGAACATTTTCAGAACCAAGGCTAAACCACGTGTGTGTATTGCCTTTGATAGTTTCCTCTCTGGACCAAGAGCAGTGTTTCATAAAGAATCCGGTGTGTAAGTTGTTTGACTTTGCAAAAGGGGCTGAAAGAGCAAGACCACATGTGTTGATTGAATTGGTTGGAGTGTTTGCCACAGCAGGAGGCTCTGTGAAAGTACAGAGATTGGGACTGAAAACTCCAGTGCCTCTGGGGGCCAGACAGTGGCTACAGATGAGCCCTGCAAGTTAGGTGGGAGTGGTGTGGGTGTGGAGACGGGGCAGGCAGTGCCCATGTGATGGGGCGGGTACTCTCAGCTCTGGTTCACAGTTGCCATGCAGAAATGTAGGCCAGCTTTTGACAGATTGTCCAATTTTTAAGGTAAAATATAAATCTAGACTTTTTAAAGTAAAATCCGATGTATTAGTATTCACAACTCACTCAAATGTGTTTAAAAAGACGTTAAGTAAAAGTCAAACAAAAGAATTCTTTAGCCTACTGGTTATGAGTCTTCTAGGCTCCCTACAATGATGATTAGTGGCCATATCAAATTGTATAAACCAGAATGTTTATTTTTCTAAATAAAACACGAAGACTGCCCATCTTTTTGTACAAATCATATACATCCTTTAGTCTTTGCCTTAACCACTTCTCTCCTAAAGCAATCCTGAGCTCTCTGACATCATACATCTCTGAGGTCTGTCTGCACAGTTAATGCCTCATTCTATCCTTCATTGTAATGTTTCTTTACTTATTTCATATTTGCGGGTCTTGTATTCAGAATTCATTCTAAACACTTTCAGGGCAAAACTCTCGTATCTAATATATCTTGTATGGCAACCTCAAAGTTCAATAAAATGTTTGCAGTTGGTTTTTTTTTTTCCAACAAAGGGAAAGGAAATAGTCTTTGCTGAATGACAAATGCATAGTTATGCTTGGAGCCAGTTCACTATCTTGAAGTTCCTGAATTTCTAGCCTAGGCGGGCTGACAAGTTAAAGTCTGTGGGCACCTTGCCCTGATGAGCTGGTGAGCACTGGTTTGCCGTAAATCTGCCAGAAGAAAGCACTTGGCAAAACAGCTATGAGTTCATCGTGTCTCTCTAGAGTAAAAATATTACAGCTATATTTAGTCCCATGGAGGGGGTGGTCCCTTTCTAAGCCGTGACTATGAAGGAGAAATGTGAACCAACTCTTATCTGCAGGAAACCTTCCATTGATTTATTTAAAAAATGGCAGGTCCAGTTAAAGAAGATCAAGCCCATGTTTCCCATTCACAGGGAGTCAGAACTCTTCTTAGAGTGCTTAAGAGGTGCAGAGAATGAGGTCTAGTCAGCCTTAACCCAGAGACAAGCACAGCTTCAGGAGAGGTAAAACAAGTACTGAAACTCCAGAAAGGAAAGGCCACTGTCTTTATCCCTACATAGAAGTGAAGATGGAGAAGCCACGACATAGCCAACACCACCATCAAAGTTATCGCTGTGCTGCCAAGGGCAGGGTACAAAGCCAAAACAGCAAGGCGTGTGTTCCAGGCTGCCCAGGCGAGTGCCCGTGAGTAGGCCAAGCATTTGGCGGGAGCTCTTGAGCACCATTTGCAAGTGAAAAAGAAGTATGGAAACAATGATTCTTGGGGACCCCTAAGTCCCTGGGTTTGATGTGATGGGGATCCAGAGGCTGAGATCAAGGGACCAGTTCTGGTATGAGTTCTATCTGACCAAGAAAAACACTGTGTTCCCTCCCTTACCTGGAAATTTTGATAAATTATCCAGAAAGTACTTCTACTGAAGACGTCCTGTTTCTATTTTTACTGTCGCAAACACCACACATATGTGTCTCTCCGACACTACTTTACATTGCTTACAGTTTGCCTATATTCTTTGATAATCCAAAAAGAAATAAATCATCCAATAAGCAGGTTACAGCACTGCATTAGGAAGCAGAATTAGAACAACAACAAAAAAAACAAAATTAGTTCTTTGATTACTAAAAAGAGTAGTAAAACAGGCAAATAGTAGCTAGGCCAAAATAAGTATTTATTAACGTTGTTTAGAATATTTAAGTGGTAACTGATCGTATTGTAAGTTTATTCAATAGAATTTATTGTTAAATCATGAAATTTCCTTTTTTGCCAACCACTGTATTGATCCAACTGCATCTTTTTCTTCTACAAATTGGTTTCAGTTACTAATAAAAAGTGAGGCAAAAAACCTGACTTGTATCTCCTTGACATAGTGATGTTTATTCATTTGAAATGGCTCCTTTAGAAGCCTTGGTATTCTAAATTCAATACATTCTCTTTTCAACCACCTTAGACATTTGTCAATTATAATGATAGAGAAATTCGTATTTCCATCTTTGACTGTCTCTTTATCTTTTTCTCAACAGTTCTCACATCTGTTTCTCGTTCATGAAAATAATTCTGGGTGGAAACAGCAAATTTCATCAGGTAAGAGATATTCAATGTGAACTTACAAACTTTCATTTTTTTATTTAAAAGAAACAAGTTGAGAAAATCTGGAAACGGTGTCCATCTTGGGTAGTGATATAGAGAATGTAAACTGGGGAAGGTTAGACAATGTTGCCAACCATATATAACTCAAGGCACATTTTGAGGAAGTGATTCTGACAGCGTGGGTCCCTAGCCAGCAGAACCAGCACTGCCTGAGAACTGTTAGGGAGACAAGGCCTCAGGCTCGCCACTGTGCTTTAGGGAACTTTTCCAAATGATTCTGATGCACACACAATTTCGAAACAGTTATAAGTTAGCTTCATGGACCAAAAGAATAGGCAATGTCTCCTTTCAATTTTCTCCTCTCAACTGGATGGTTTTGCCGTCTCTTTTTCATTTCTCCATTGCCTTTTCATCCTTCTGGTTCATCAGTTCCTCATTTAGCACGCTAAACTTCGCTTCAGAAAATCACACTTCATTTCAACATATTGTCTTTATGACAATTTAAATACCACACATGATTTATTCTCTACAGCATGCCTATTTCTTGAACAAGTAAGTATTAGTATCTCTAAGACTTATTCATGCGATGGAGATAATAGAACCTACTTGTTAGAAATACTGGATGTAATCTGATAGCACTTATCATGGTGACAGTTTCACTAACTAGTAGCCATGTGTAAAGATAATTTCAGTAGTAGAATTACCAATTTTAAAATGTCACATCTAATCTTGCCCCATTAAAAACAAGCACATAGGAAAGATTTCAAGTGTCTCTCCTTTGAATGATTCACCTACTGATGTGTCCTCATCACTGCCAGAATCAGCATCACCACCACCACTGTTTTATTTTCCATGAAGACCTTTTTTTGTTATTGTCACCTGTCTGTTCTCAACTTCTCTGTTTCCTTGCTCTCCTGGTTCTCAATATGGGACCAGGTAGAACTAGGAGCACAGTAAAGTTTGGCAGACCATCCCCCATAGTTCACTCGTAGTGCTAGGAGAGCACAGAATAGCAGCTGTAAGGAGCTTCTCAAATGTTATGACAAAGTATTAGCTCCAGGGAACACAATCTAATCAGATATCTGGGTGACCTGAGCCAGGCATCAGAGGATCAAAGGACCTGCAGAGAACCTCGAGAGGTGACTTACCTCCCTAACCACTCAGAGAATACACTGGAAAGGCACAGCTGCTTTATGGCAAATTACCTTTTAGATGGCTTTGGTGTGGGGAGGGATGCAGCAATGGAGAGAGGGAAATCTTGGAAGAGAGGTATATAAAACATTAGGATTAAATAAATGTCCAATGAACAAGACATTTCTGAGTTTGAATTGTGACATAGAAAAATGAGAAACATCTGGAGTCTGTACTTATTTTGCTGGTTAGAAACACAGTTTTAAAGTCCTTTGTTGAATCGCTTACTTGTAAAGACTTATTAAAAACAAATGTCTAAGGTGGTTGAAAAGAGAATGTATTGAATTCAGAATGCCAAGGCCTCTAAAGGAGCCATTTCAAAGAGCTTCTATTTTCCATCAACTGAGCTTAATACTGACTCCTTGAAGTAGTCCTTTTGTTCCATTTTAATACACACTTGAAGACTCAAAGGCTTTCAGACCGATTTGTAATTTAACAGTAAATTTTTGGAGAGTGGAGAGTGACTTTCTTCACATTGTTAAGTTATAGTATGTGATTTTTTTTATAACCAACAGTCCCCCTACAAAAACAGAAGTATTTAAGAGAAGAGGATCAACTTTGATATTGGCTCTTACTTTTACTATGGACATGGCTGGGATATACCGATGAAGTTGTTTCCTTTTTCATTTTGGGGAAAGATGCAGCTGTCTTGGACTGCCCCCTGATAGGGTTCTAGACCAGACAGGCCAAGGAGGGTGGAGAGAGGGGTTCTGAATCACTTAAAGCCCTCTGTGGCCAATGCTTTACTATCTGCCCTTGCTAGGGCCCAGAATGAACACCCACTGGAAGGGAAGCAAGGGTTAGAGGACAATGAGGTATATTGACATTGGAATTCTGATGAGACCCCTAAGTTATTTGATGCCAGAATTATGCTGGGCCTTTAGCACTCCTAGGCAAAGAAGGTGGGAGGGAAGAGAGGAAGAAAGAAAGGAGAAGAAGGACAGAGGACGTGTCTCGAGGTGCAATAGATATTTCAGGAAATTTCTCCTCATCCATTGGCTACTTGTTTCTAGTACTTTGCAAGAAAGTAAATATTGACAGAAGCCAGGTCTCAGGGAAGACACGGAAATTAATCTGAGATTAGCACAAGCTGTATTTATGAAATTCTGCTGGTATGCTGAACTTCTGTGATGCCACTAGTCTCATGCTGGTCTTTTTGTATTCAAGTTATGATAATCAAGTTTGTATTCAAGTTTTGTATTCAAGTTCTTGTATCTTATATTTTTTGCCCAAATTATCAGATCAAAGAGACTGAACATGCTTGCCTTAATGGGAGGAAAGGGGAGGGCAGATAAACACGTGGGAAGATCATGTACTCAACAGAACACTAGAATCACCATGTGCACATTGACCACAAGCCAAGTTGTCTCTCACCAAGTAAACTGACCCTAAAGTGACAACTAGGGACAGTTTGGGGGAAAGAAAGAAGACAAAGTTGCTTTCTGTAAGACAGTCCCAGAAGCTCACAAAAATTAATTAATAAATCATCATTCTCTTCAACCTATTTTTTGTTTTCTGATTGTCTTGGTTACTTTTTTCTTGTTGCTGGGACAAAACACCTGACACCCAAAATGAAGTAAGGAAAGGTTTATTTAGTTTACAGTTTCTGGAAATTTCAGTCCATAATCAGCTGGCTCCAAGGCAGGGTGGTGTGGTTGAGGGGGCAGCCGTTCATGGTGGCTGCCAGCAGCAAGAGGGAACCGAACAAAAGAGGGAAAAGCACACCTCCTTCCCAACCTAACATTGTGTGTCGGCTCCACCCCTGGGCAGATGCAGAACTCACACCGCCAATCCCAGCACTAGACAACAAATCAATCACAAATGCTAGATTCAGCCGCTTCCATGACTACATGAGGCTTGGCAGGGGGCACCTAGACACAAACCATAACACTGATTAAAGCTTCTCTCTGGGCTAACAGTATCCATAGAACTACTAGCCACTGTGTGACTTAATGCTTTATTTATGCCAAAGTTCTTCGATTAAACTTCAAGGGAGGTATGGGTGTGCTGGCCCTGCTCACTGAACCTGTCCTTAGGCTTTGGAAAATATTGATCTCTCTTCCCTCAGCCTTCATCTTTTCAAACTAAAAGGTACAATATACCTGCCCCCACTGCTCAGCTGTCCTTGCTTGCCTTCTAGGTTCATTGGACTTATTGTATTATTAAGATACAATCTAAACATACCACTTCTCCATAAAATCAGTTTGGCCTCTTTTATCACAGTGTGGAGCAGGGCTAGTGAGACAAAGCCACCAGTCATTCGGAATGGCTGCCGGGAACATTTTTACTAATCCTACCTGATTCCCGAGAATGCCTCAGATTTGAATTTAAAGATTCAACTTGTTGTTAAATTGTAAAATATGACTTAATTTTAACTTTGGGATCTATACACAGTGTAAAGGTTGGAGAGAAAGAATGGAAGGCTGATGAACACGTCTACCTTGTGTATCGACGTGAAAAGACTTCGAAAATGACAGGCTGTGAATATAAAGGCAGCTTTGTCTGTACCCCCCGAGCTCCAGGGTTTCAGTTCTTGCATCAGTGGAGGGGCCCACCTGGCTCTGACTTCCTCCTGCAGATGTTCCTGGGCTGAGGGGCTGGAATTTCCCTTTCAGGGCCCCCCCAGGATGAGGACTCTAAGAAAGCTCACGAGAGCACGCCTGCTTCCTTGGTGGACTCTCCAGGTGCCATTCAAACTGTTTTCATTTTCATGAGCCTTTGCAGAACTTTCAAGCCTTCTGGTCACAAAATGTTTTCTTTGTGAAACCCTCAGAGATTATTTTTCCTCTTCATCACAATGGCAGCAATACAGAGCTTTCTCATGATTTCTTAATGGGTTTCAGCTGGCCAAACTGCAGGGCCTTCTGCTGCACTTTAGAATTCTCTATGTCTTTGCCTCATTTTTCATTTACAGATGCCTAGAAGTCCTCCTCTCCTTTTCCCTCTCCCCAGGCCCTCTTTCTTTGCAACCAGGAGGTTGTGCACATGAGCTGCATCTTTACAATCATGCGCCTATCGGTAAAGTCTCCCAAATGGGCCAAGTGCGACCTTGTTTCAGACAGAGTCTGGTATTGTGTCACATTCCTTGAGAAAGTAGATGTCCACTGGAGACCTCTGTCAGCAGCCCAGTGCTGGCTTCCAGCCAGAAAGGTGCCAGTCCAGCTCAAGCCCGTGGGTCAGCAGGGAGAGAAGAGTGGCTCACAGATCTGAGACAAAGGAAGGCAGGACAGCCGAGAGTCAGAGCAGACCTGGCACCAAGTGCAGGAGAATGGTCCACAGGAAGAGGATCTAGGTCAAGACCCACAGAGCCCATAGGAAGCAGAGGCCAAGACACAAAGCAGCATGACACAAGCTACACCAGCATCAAAGCAGGCAGTGCAATCATTTCCTGCTTCTGGGTTTCTCTGTGGTCCTGTAGTGCAGACAGGAAGCTCAGTTAGGTAGCAGCAGGGGCCGGGATGGGAAGAACAGGCACAGGTGATCTCATGCGTGTACATCTTCCATCCCCTAAGAGATTAAGTCAATGCAAAGAAAAAAAGAGCTCTTTAAAAGCTCACTGGGAACATTAAATATAATGTAGTCTGCCTATGTAGCTCAGGCTAACTGAAAACTGCTCTATCTTTCATCTCGAGCAAACCTGTTCATCTCTGCCTTTGCAGCAGAACGCTTTTTAAAACTTTTTTTATCCTATAAGAATTAAAAACATGACTTCCTTCAGTGACCGAGCATCTCTGTGGATCCCTATCCCAGACCTAGCCTCATGGCCTTCATCTTTTCTTTGGGCTTCAGCTCACCGTCCCTTGGTTTAGCCCCTTAATGTCTTCATTTCCACCCTGTGTCACATCTCCCTGCCTTTGAACCCCCGAGGAGTTCAGCTAGACACAATCTGGGGATGGACCTCCCAGCTGCTGATTAGCTGCACAGGCCACTTGGTGGCACGTCGTGTGAGTGTTGTTCAGGAGGCCAGTCCTTGTCCCAACTCCATCTCCTGTGGCCACACGATGTCAGGCAAGTCCCCTCCTCTCAGAGCTCTCTGGTCTACCCTAGCAAGCTGCCGTAAGAATCAGCGGGAATGATGAGGGGGTGGGGGAAGCATCGCACATTGGAAAGCACTAGACAAATGGAGGGCATCGCTGTAACAAAATACGGATCCTCGGCTTGCAGTGTGTTGGGGCTGAGCCTCCATCACTTGTGCTTTTGGCTTGTTTGCATAACCCTGGTGAAATATTAATAATCTCTGCTGAGCATCGGTTTCAGCACATTCTTTATTCCTCCTGTGGCATTCACAAGGCGGTTAGCGATGTGATGAACTGAATCTCTCACAAAGAATGGAGGGGGAAGACGTGTAGCTAATGTTCACTACTTAGATGAGACATCTGATAAGACTCTTGAGCTGCTCCCATCCAGGAAAGAACAATAATAAAAATATTACCAAATGCCTGGCCCAAATAACCAATCGCTTAGCGCGATGGCTCTTCTCACTTGAAATTTCTGTTCAACCGTGCTTCATGTTCCGCAGCTGTCATCATGACATCGAATTTAACGTAGCTGGATGAGGTGGCACACATCTGTAATCCCAGTGACTCCGGAGGCTGAGGCAGGAGGAGTGCAAGTTCAACCCAGCTTGGGCAATTTAAGGAGACTTTGTCTTGAAATAAAGATAAAAGGGGTTAGGTAGGTAGCTCACGGTAAAACACTTCTGGGTTCAATCCTTGGTACAGCAAACATCAATCAATAGATGTAACTGAGTTAGTACTAGTTCAGTGAAACCTAAGCACATACTTTTGCATCGCGGACATGTGCCAAGCACTCTACTAAGTAATGTATATAACCTTGAGTAATTCAGGTTCTTTCTTAAGAAACTCATTAATAAACACACTCATTTTAAAAATGCTAATGTGATGATTGCTGGAGAGGATAATTGTTACATTTAAAGCACACAAGATGGAGCAACTCTGGCTGGAGAGCTGGGGAATAGATACCACATCAGCTGGGTCCCAAAGGACGGACCGAAACCCTCCAGGGAGTGCACACAGGGCAGTGGTTCAGCGTGCAGGATGTGGAGCCCGTCCCTTGCTCTAAGTCCTGGCCAAGAGCTTTTCTGCCTGTGTATCTTGGCTACTTCCTTGAGGTTTTGATGCCTTGGTTTCCTGGTCTGGCAGGATCCTTATGGGGCCCACCTGTCTGGTTAACAGGAGCAGAAATGGTTAAGGCGTGGGACCCAAGCAGTTCCTACCACGTGATTAATCACTTGATAAACAGTAGCCATTATTATCATCATGATTGGCCTTCAGGAAGCCAACAAGCAGGAGAGAGGTTCCTGGTCTCTAAATCTGAGAGATTTGTAACAGCATCGTGATCGCTAGTAACACTATTGAAGCTACCGTTTACGTGCCGGACACTCTTCCTCTTAATAGATTGTAATTTCATTTAGATCTTGTAGCACTCTTGAGAACCAAGTAGTTTACGTTGAAATATCAATAACACTGTGAAGAATATGAAGCAAGTGAAACAGCACAGGAGCGGAGTGAAGGGGAATTACATAAGAAGGCGCATTTACACTCTAAAGGGTCGAAAGTCTAAGGGATTACAAGACCGGTGGGTTTAAGCCAAAAGAGATCCCAGGAGTGGGTTTTCGTTTTCATTTTCATTGTCCCCGTTTGTTTTAGTTTTCAGTTTTGTTTCCGTGCATGTTTGTTGCCTAAGCAAAGTATAACCTTTCCAGTTGCTCTGGCTTCTTCATTTGGGTCACCTCTGGCCCCCAGCACATCTGAGTGTTGAGTTGGGGACACGTACACGAGGATGTAGCGCTCGAGTGTGAGACCTGCTCCGTCGCGGAACGATGCTTGGGTGCCAGACGATGTGCTAGGTATGTTCACACACATGACCCATGGAGCATCCTGAACAAGGCACAATTATCCCCTATCTCGAGATGAAACTCTAAGTGTCAGGGAGGGTAAGTCTAGAAAGATGGACAGAGCTGAGGCACCGAAGAAGGGAAGTCCGTGGCACCTGCAGAGCCCGGTTGACAAGGGGGGCTCCATGCAGGGTGTGGGAGGAGTCTGAGCAGAAGAGGCTGAATGACCTTGAGGCAGGGTTAGGAGTTTGCATGTGGCTGGAGAAAGCTAAACAACGCCAGGTTCCTTTGTCTTTGCAGCTTCATCAGAAACCACGCATCGCACCCGCATAGGTTGACACCGGGTTTACTCGCTCTAAATAGGGGCAGATACCAGAGGGGTCGAAGAAGAATTCCCCTCTTTAGAGAATGCCCTGCTAGAGGCGGGGACAGACCCCCACCTCAGGAAGACAGGGACCAGAGGCCTTCCAATCAGCAGTCCCAGCAGAGCTTTCCCAAGATACTCAATGCCACTTTCACCAGCTGCCCACCAGTTCCCCTCCCTTGGGTTCTGACCCTTGACAATTGGCTAATATTTATCTTATACACAGAATGCTCTTAAAATTAAAAAAAAGTTTTTTAACCTAAAAAATTGTTTTTAGGGTTTTTTTTTCATTAGTATGTGTTTGCAACATATAATGATTCCATTCATCTTGGAGAATTGTTGTGTACACATACCACATCTTAATCCTTTCTGTCTCCCTTCCTCTCCCTGCCTCCAGGCTCCCCATCCCTAGATTCTTTTCCCTTCTCCACAGCATCTGTCTTTTATCTTATTCTTTAAATTATTTATATTTTGGATTTCTCATGTAAGAGAAACTGTGCAATATTTAACCTTCTGTGTTTGACTTATTTCGCTTAGCATTGTGGTCTCAAGGTGCATCTATTTTTCCTACAAATGACTCAAATGCATCCTTCTTTATGACTGCATTGTACTGCTCTATGTATATATGTCTTGTTTTCTTTATGCATCTGTCTATTGCTGAATCTATACGCTGCTTCCAAGATTTAACTGTTACGAGCTGTGCTGCTATAAACATGGGTATGGGTGTGTCACTGTAATATGATGGCTTTAACTCTTTCAGGGAGATACCTAGAAGAGGGATAGCTGAGTCAAGTGGAATTTCTATTTTTAATATTTTGAGGAATCTCCACACTGATTTCCTAATGGTTGTACCAGTTTACATTCCACCAACAACATAGAATGGTTCCTTTCTCCCTAAACCTCACCAGCATTTTGCTCAGCATTTCTTTGGCCATTAGAGAAATGCAATTTAAAACAACACCTAGATTCCATCTTACTCCAAAAAGAATGGCTATCATCAAGAACTCAAAAAACAAATCCCTTAATTTTTGACCCTAAGAAGTTCTTCATGATACTGCTCCTGTTCACCTCTCCACCCTCATCTAACTCTACTCCCAAAATATGTGCAGCCATCCCAATCCAGTTCTTGTTTGCAACAGCACTGAATTTTCTTTAGAAGGTTTCATCAAGCCATTCACCACCACCCCATCTCCATGACGTCTTGCACTGACTTCTAGGGCGCCACTTCTCTAAACAATGTGTTTACTTGTGTACAGCAGCCCAGAAGCTCCATTGATTTCCCGACATCTAACACAGCCCAGCATGTAGTCCAGGCTTGATAAGTTTGTCAAATGGATGAAGACATGATTAAATGAAAAATCAATGGCTAAATCCATGTCCCTTACTCCTTGGGGGATCCTTCTCTATTACTTAACAGTGTGTTCACTGTCATCATCCACCTGACCCTAGGCCCCAGCAGCAACTTGATTACCGATTTCCAGATGTGTCTCCAGATCAAACATATCCTCCACCCCCTGCACCATCCAACACAAGTACACACCCACTGCCACCAAGAGCAACAACAAAGTTTGTCTTTTCTCTCCTTTCTGTGGCTCATCCTTTGCCAGAATCAAGAATGAACTGACAGAACTCTGTTGCTGTCATCTATGGGATGGTCCAGAGACTCACAGACCCATTTTCCTCCCAAATCCAACAATTATGTTTGAATTGGCAAAAAGAGACAGGGAGGGGAGTCCTAACAGCATCTTGATTTCATAGTACTTCCTGGTGTGGAGCAGTGGACGGAAGTGTGTGTGTGTGTGTGTGTGTGTGTTGCAGCAGGGGATATTCTTGCTCCCATAGAATGAGGACTGTGGTTGTACCTGCTCAGTGCAAGGGAATGGCCCTTAGATGAGCAGGACCAGTGGAGGGGCTCAGGAAGAGCTCTGCCAAGCAGGTCAAACCTGGAAGGATCATACCAGCAGTAATAATTGCTTTAGCAGCAGACGTGACCACAGCTATGAGCAATCCCTGTTTTCCAATCACTGTGTTGGGTACTTTACATAGATGGCCTCAATTACTTTTTACACTGACCCAATAAAGTCAGAACCTTATTATTCCTGTCTTACAACTAAGGAAACCAAGGCACAGAGAAGCTAGGCAGCTTGCACAAACTCACTCTGTAAGTGGTGGAGCCACTTGATTTGAATGCAAGGATTCCAGCATCAGAACTCCACCACATGTGGAATGATTCAAAGCAGACACCCTTTGATTATCAAGAGGAAGAAGGTAGAAGCCTCACAAGCCAGTGACATCATTTGTTTTTACAATATATGCCTTATAGACTGAGGAAATTAGAAGGCTCACAGTGTCTTAAGGTATGAGGTGTAGTAAAAAACAAATATAGTAAATATTTTTAAAATTTATTACAGTAAAAGACACGCTGCCGCTAACTCCCCTCAAACACTCCCTCTTGCTTTGAACACACTTTTCCTACCATGGTTGCCACTTTCTGAAGCAGTTCTGCAAGTCCTCTTTTGAGTCTTTAGTTGCACCGTCTCAGCTGTCTAGATGTCTGGAATCAGTTCAAAATGTTTTCCTCTCCTGGTCATCATGACTTTGGGGAAAAGCCAGAAGTCACACAGTGATAGACTCAGTGAACAAGATGGATGAGGACACAGCATGTTTTTATGACAGAGATTGCTGTAAATTTTTGAGCAGTGTGGGTGACCATAAAATAAGGTGAATGTTTAAATTTAAAAATGTGCTACTTTAGGAGGCATCTTGCCATTACTTTCCCTCAAAATACCCAAGATACTTCCCTTCACTTTGAGCACAACTGTCCCATCATTCCTGGAAATGTGTTTTTACGGTAATGTTTTAAAAAAATGTAAACATTTACTCTATGTTTTGGTCATCCCTTGTATTAGCAATGAAGGAAAAGGAAAGATCATTAAAAGGATTTCCCAACATGCTACACTTCTAGTACAGATATAAATTTGTGAATGCATTGCATTACACATATAAGGAGATCAAAGAAGCACAGGGTGGCACACATTGTCCTGCATGTAGAAAGTGTTCCCCAGAATTACACAGTGCACAACATGCCCAACTTTGCGTGGTGGCCCTTTACACTCATAAATTAACATGAGGACTGAATGCTCCATTAATAGATATACATTAGTGGAGTTTGAGCTAGCGTGGCCTTCAAAAACTAAACCACAGGAGAAAGTGCGGAAATGATAAATGCAGCCACCATACCATGCAGAGCAGCCGACATCATTCTCCAGGTGTAAGCCCCAGCCTCTCGCTGCAGCATCCTCTGTTCGCATGCTCTCCCCTTCAACTATTCCCATGCTTCCATTTAGCTTGCCGTCACTCCCCACATTGCCCAGACTGGACAGATGCTTTGCACCCCCTCCTCCATCTCTCTTTACTCAGTTCCCTCTTCTCTTTCAAGACCTAAACATCTACCCATCCTTCACACATGCACCCAACAAACATTTTTGGAACATTTGAATCAGATGCAGAAGTAACCAAGATGAGTCAGGCATCCTTACTTTCAAGTTGGGGGAAGTCTAGGAAAGGAATTAGACAAATAGAGGGAGTCATCTGCAAGAGATTTTATAATCAGTCTTAGGTTTTGGAAGCATTTACCATGCATGTCCTTATCAGTCAAATAACAATTGAAATGCTTAAAGCAAAGCAAAGCAAATGACTAAGAGAGAAACTTAGACCATGTTTTAAAAGCTATAAATCAGTAAGTTTATGCAGAATGTTCCTATCTCTTCTGGGTTCACTTGGGGAAGAGGCAATAAAATGCTGGCTTAAAATTCAATTGACTTTCTCCAGCTAGTTGGCAAATTGGGATGTCACATTCCACTGGTTTCCTGGATTCAGAGGACTCAGTCACGCTAGCAAAAGCTCCATGAGCAAAAGAACCTCATGGTTCTTCCTAGCCCAGAAATGATTTCTTTTTTTCCTTATCAATGTGTGAGGCTTCAATCAGACAGCTATATCCAGTATAAAAATAATTTCCTCCCCAGGGACAGAAAGTGGCAAATTATCTGAAAGGAACCATGGTAGGTGAAAGACTTTTGCAAAAATCTTTTGCTGTGAATATCAAGTTCTGGCTGGCCAGACCGGCTCTGCTCTGACTGTAAGGATTTTATCTCAGTAGACTATGAAGTCCCATGGAGCTGGTTCTGTGTCCTGTTCATTTCTTGGTCCAAGTCCTTAGCAAAGGACTCAATAAATATTTGTGAATTCATTATATGTATCCATCAAAGTGGAAGTCTTTGTCGTTTTCTAATGACTAATCTCATCTCCCTTGTGTTTGGAGAAAGGAGAATTAGAGTTTGTTTCTAGTTGGTTTGTTTGTTTGTTTGGGAAGGAACAGTAGAAGAATGGTGTTGCTTTGTTTTTGAAATATGTTATAATCCAGAAAAGACCAGATGAGATCAGCAGTTGTCCCTCAGGGTAACTTAGACATGGACCCACTGCTAAGATCACTTAATGAGTAAATCTATTGGAAAATAGTATCTTCTCATGATAAGCACTCAAAAAAATAATTGTCCACCTTTAGTTAATCCACTATTATTGGAAGTTTTGCTGAATTTATGCCTTAGGAATTGTAGCTAGATCATTCTATACCTCCAGACCATCTTCTCTGCAAAACTGCACAAACTTCTTGGGCAGCAATAAGCCTTCCCATCATCCCCTCCTCCTCGTCTTGTGAGATTAGCTTGCTGACAGGAACAGGTTTCCAAATCCATCTGTAGACTGAAACACACACCATAAGGCTCATCATATCTTCTGTGATATGGAATGTTTGATGCCACGATTCTCTCCCTGCCCAACTTGGCATTGGTTTTTAGTTTGGCGTGGTGTTGAGAAATTCAACAGAATTATGGGAAATTTTCCATCCAGAGCAATTCTTAAGGGAGCTTGGTTGCTTTACAGGAAATTTGGATTGTGCCACTTTCATGAAATGTCCCTTCTGTGTATTAGTGAAAAGGTTCGAGGCAAAATACGTACATTTCATCCTGACTAGATTTGCAATTCACAGTAAAAAGTAGTTTAAAAGATAAGTTGATGAAATAAGGAAATTTTATCATTGTATGCCACACATTTTTTTTTTTTTTTGTGGCACCGGGGATTGAACTCACGACCTTGTGCTTGCCAGGCAGGCACTTAGACTGCTGAGGTAGATCCCCGGCCCTGATGTTTTTGAGACAGGGTCTCACTATGCTGTTCAGGTTGGCTTTGAGCTCACTTTGTAGCCCAGGCTGGTCTCGAACTCACAACGATCCACCTGTCTCTGCCTCCCGAGTGCTGGGATTACAGGCATGAGCCACCACGCCCGGCTTTGCCACACATATTTTTAACTTTCTCCCATTTTGTGTAATAAGTCCTCATAATGACACTTGTATACATTTTCAAGAATTTTCATTTTATTATGCTTTGAAAGTCATTTCAGTAAATCCATTAGAAATTCTCATTTCAACTCTTACAACTGGCCTGTAAAGATTCATCAAGAGAGTGTAGCATTAAGGAGAAGCCAGTGGCTGCAGCTCCAGGGATTTCATTATGTGTTTGGATCATAATCTTTGTTTGCTAAACCAAAATGGCTCCAAGTTACAGCGCACTGCTCGGTCCTCACTCACTGCCTTCAGATGTGGCTTTAGAAGAGGGGATGTGATGATGACGATGTGCTGATGTCTCTCCCCACACTCCACCCCTGACCTTGATGATCCACCTCTGGGGACCATGGCTTCAACTCGACCCCAACTCTCTTCTAAGGAGAAAAAGACCATTTATCAATCTGAAACACACTCCTTGGTTTTAGAGTTAGGAATTCGGTAGTAAAGGAAGGATTTAAAAAAGAAGAAGGAGAAGTATGTTACTAAAGACATCTGTCAAATACTTGAGAGCCATTGGTTTTTACATTCCTGCTTATGCATTGTTGCTCGTGTCTTCCTATCTTTTGGTCCATTGCATTGAATAAATGTGATTTTTCTTCCTGAAGAGTTGAAGAAATGTACTTTTTATTCTGAGCGTCATGGGTGGATGCCTCCTGTTAACTAACTCTTCCTATAATTTAAAAATAACCATAGAAGTAGAGCTGATATTGGATTGATTTTTTGCTCTCATTTTATTTTTTCCTGATCTACTGTTCTGCAAAATAAGTTTCAATGCAATAGCCATGCTTGGAAACTGAGCAAACAGTGATGGGTACATGAAGAAAGGCAGGTGTATTTGAGCTCTTCCCTTCAGAAAGTGGGTCTTTACACCTGCTTCTCCCTTCTGTTGAGGCTGAATTAGAACTCATTTATTTTTTTCCTTTCCTATATCTAACTCATAATTCATCCAAAGCAGTTATGAAACATCCATTATTTACCAGGGCATGGAAAAATAGAAAAATCACAAAATTCCTTGTTATTTACTTGTTGAGAAATATCTACATGCATGAAACAATTTAATCCTTCAGATTTGTTTAACATATGTAAAATCTATTTATAATAATAAATGATATTTACATGACACTAAACTAGGTTCCTGAAGTTCTTCTATATGTTTCACATATACCATATCTTCATATATATACTAATCTTTACATTAATCTTACCAAATAGTCACTATTATGATCCCATTTTACCATTGATGAAACTGAGGTGTAGAGAGATTACCTAGCCAGCTGCTAGTATAAAGCAGAGCCGACATGTGAATCCAGGCACCTTGGATCTGGAAAAAAGGCATGTGGCCTCTGCCTACCATGTGCACGAATTTTCTTTAGAATGAAAATATTGCAGCCTGAGACCTCTCTGAGAAGTGATCATTGAAGGACTTGGTTCTTTAGACGAACCTTAATGATGGCCTAAGATTCAGCTATAAAGAGGGTAGAATTAGACTTGTAAGTGAGAAAAGTCTGGGGGAAAGCTGATGTTCGGAAATGAATAGGGTGTGAAAGGAGGAATGGTTGTCTTGCAAAATCACAGGAGAGAATTTTTCGATAGTGCCCTGAACACCACATTTAAAGGTTCAGACAGAAATCCAGAGGCAGGTGTATCGGCAAGCAAATGGTTCCTTCATGTATTTGTAGCTTCATGGTATTGAGAGAAGCTTAGAAAGCATCAACACCAAGTCCTCTTGTATTTGTACAATGATTTCTGAGACAGAAGTGACTCCAGTGTCACTTACCTAGTGGTAGAGCTACCTCAGAACATTGCTATTTGGATGCACTGTTTAAGCAATTTCCAGTGTCCTGGGCAACTCTGGAAGATTCAGCTGGCAGAAGCGTTCAGTTCAGCCTGGGAGTGGGAGACAAGAGGCAAGGTGACAAGTGAGGCATTACTGCAAAATCTAAGTGAACACAAGAGGAGTGGACTCTGTGACAATGGTAAAAGCCCAAGAAAGGACTAAGACAACTTGAAGGGATATGAATGACAAAGGAAAGGAAAGCGCCAAGGAGCCTCCAAGTTGGCGAGCTTGACAGAAATAGGGAAAGTTGGCAAAAGTGCCATCTGGGCATGAAGGTCATCAGTTCAGCCTTAGCACCTGTGCATGGAAAGTGGCTTTGTTATAATCATCAGTTCTGTGTGGTGACTTCTGTAATGTGGTGAGCAGAATCAAAAGCCCTTTGCAGTGTTTTTCTCTAAGCAGTTGTCAACATCATCAGCATGTAAATAAGTTCTGACAACACCGTGAGGGAGAATTCATTTGAGTTTTGCTTTGATGACACTAGTCTACTCCACTCTGGTTGCTATAGTGTGGATCAAGAATGTCTTCCAAAGGGTTATGAGTTAAAAGCTTGGTCCCCAAATTGGTGCTTTTGAGAGGTGGTGGAACTTTTAAGACTTGAGGCTTAAAGGAAGGAAGTTAGGTTATGGGGGAGTGGCGAACCTTTGAATGGGAATATCGTGACCCCAGTGCCTTTTTCTGTCTGTCTGCTTCTTGGCTCCCATGAGATGAACCCATCTTCTCCACCACACACTCCCACCATAATGTACTCAGCCACCACCACTCAAAGCAACAGAGCCAAGTGACCATGACTAAAACTTCTGAAACCATGAGCTAAAATAAACCTTGGCTTCTTTTAGGTTGTTTATCTCAGCTGTTTTGTCACAGTGATGTAAAACTGACAAATACACTGGCCTTTCCATTGGTAGTTTCTTCCTGTGGCCATTAGCTCCAAGTGAATTCCCTTCTCTCAGAGACTGTACAATATAGTGATAAACACAGCAAGCACTGATGGCAAATGGCCTAACTTGAAATCCTTGTCTTACATCTCTTTAGTTGCATAACTAGAACAAATCACTTACCTCCCTCATGGCTAATTTTCTAAACCATAAAGTAACACATGATCAGTACTTATCTTCTGGCAACAAGGTGAGTATTGGATGAATTAATAAATGTAAAACACATGGACTAGTACTTCCGTATGGCAAACATTCAAGCAGTAGCCATTGTTGTTTTATTGCATGAGTTTTCTTTGCTCCATGATGGCTTCAGTCTGACAGTATGGCACTCTTCCTTTCCACCTGGGACCCCATTCCTGTGGCATCAGCATGTTACATTCACCCCAAGCATCCTGTTCTCTTTCTCCCACAGAGGTGTCCAAGGCCTCCTGGCTCCTCATCACATCTGAGTTCTAACTTAGTGTTTTCCACACCCTCACACAGCCCCAGCTGCTTCCCAGTGGGGAAAATGACCCTTTTCCCTTTTCTCTTGTTAAACTCATGATTAGGCCACCCAGGTTCTTACCTAAGAACTCTCAGACTAAACAGATGATCCAGTTCTGGAATTCACCTAGCTGAAGTTTCAAAAGTAAGTTTTCGGCTTCTAAAGCAGGATTGAGAAAGGATTAAAAGCAAAGATTTAAGAGGTAACTGGACCAACATCCAAATCCTGCTTCACATTTACTAGCTATGATACTAGATCAAATAACACTTGAAAGCTTGTTTCTGGCCTATAAAATAGGAATCCCAATCACATTTGTTATAAGGATTAAACCTATAGAAAACATGGTACCTGACACAAAGTGAGTGCTCACTGAGCGCTTGCCATTATTATTACTATATCATTATCATTATTTCTGTTGTCATGACTCTATCATCCGTCTGAGCTCTAACTGGTAAAAAATACGTATTTTTTTTCTGTATTGTTAAGGAAATGACTATAAAGCCATCCACAATTTTGAGTCCTCCTAATGTTTACAAATGTAATGTTTGCGAAGATTTTTCAACCAAGTTTGAGATCTGGTTTCTGGCTTTCCTAACTCAACCAGGCTGTCGCTGGTGATGAAAAGTAAGGTCTAGCATTAGAAGACATCTGAGCAAAGCAGTAGCCAGGCCAGTATCTCAGTGTCGTGATTTCCCATTGTGAATGCCTGCTCTTCCAGCTAGAGGTGCTAACGGTGAGGCCACCCACCAGGAATTTCAGTTATCTCTGCAAGCCCAGAGGCACTCAGCGTTGTGGGGTACCAAACTACTGCAGAAAGGGCTCTCTGAGGACCCTCAACCACTGCTCTAAAGTCACAAGTTTAAAGGATGGTACCACTGCCTGCCTTATTTTTCTGTGTTCTTTATAAAGATAAACATGCCTCATGTAGCAGTTTTAGACCTTTTAATAGCTCTCTGAGGTACATAAATAACCTTGACACGAAAATTTATGGCTGTTAGTTTGTCTGCAGCCAAAATTTACAAGTAGATTGTAATGACGTCTCTGAAATTACAGATGAGATAGCAGTGACACCTCCAGGTCCACAGGGGGCGTTGTGCAAATGACATCAGAATGATCCCTCTCCTTGTCCATGAAGGTAACGCTGAGGGTCCTTCGCTCTGTTGTGAGCTGCGTTAATGTCTCGTTCTTTCTCATCGCATTCAACAGAACAAACCAAAGCTTGGGTTACAGCAAAGTGGAAACGACCCCCTTGGTCTCGAGGAGTCAAGGGCTGCTTGAGTCATGGTTCTAACTGGCTGTTTCTCACTCATTTTTTAAAAATTATGTTCTCTGGCATTGCTGTTGCTTATGTGACTCTGTTGTTTCATATGCTCTCTTCTAATTTGGTTTTAGACATTTTAAAAGATGAATTTTTATTAGATCCTAGCAAAACTGGCACAGGGGAAAATGTAACATAAAAATGGTGTTCTGCTGGTCTGTACTTGATTATGTAACAAAAGTTGTAAGTTGTAAACACAAAGAACCGGGAAGCCCTCTCATCCCCCACTACACTGTCTTCTAGGACCCAATCACAGTCATAGCTCATCCCTTCAAGACACATTTTAGCTGCTGCCACTGCAGGCTGTCCCCAGCTCCAGGCTTTGATGTGCCACCTCTATTCCTGTCACGGTTCTCAATTGAAAGAGTTCTGGCTAACATAAACTACAAAGAAATAAATCAAAGAGCCCCGCGAAGCTCACAGTCTCCATGGGGAGACCCAAGCACCAGACTTAACACCCACCTGAAGAACAAAGGAAATGGTCACAGTCTCATGCCCCATAAACAGATTGACTTCGATGCTGGCATCCCTGAAACCATGTACCATGGCTGGTACCACGACTAGTGACAGTGGATGTCACGACTACTCAAATGAGCCCTAAACTACCTAGTCATTGACATCAAACCCTCAATGAGAAAGAATACTCGCTTGGCCCTCCCACCACACAGCTGGTCATATTCCAGACAAGGGGAGAGGATTCAGATGATGGAGTGCCGAAAAATGAAAATATTCACTTTTCTTTCCATCCCCACGCCATCTGTTCGCATTTTACCTTGAATCAAGTATAGAATCAGGTATAAAGTTTGTTGCTTTTCAACATGAAGTATTTAATCCTTACAATATTATTAATCCTGCTTTACAGATGGGAAAGTCAAATCTTGGCGAGGTGAAGCAACTTTGGAAAGTCAAAAAGAGTCTTAGTCATATGAACAGGTTTTGAAACACCACTGCCTGTTTTTTTTGTTTGGTTGGTTTCATCTTTGGATTGCTGTGTGTCAGTGGAATTCCTTTTATTTTTCCAATAAATCTTACAAGAAACTTCATCATCTAAGGCAGATGAAAGCAGAGCTGCTTGGGTTGAAGGGTGGGGAAAGTAGAGCCCCACCTGCTTGATCTCATGTTACTTATTTCAAGTGCACAAAACATTCGCCATGGAGGTTTGGAAACTACCAGTGTCAGGCTCAGAGAGAGTGACCATGCTGGTTCATGTCCAGTCACTATTCCTCAGGCCCTGGGCTCAGGGACAGGAAACAGCTCTGAGTTCAGAGAGTTCACTGTCCTTATCCATAGGACCCTAGTTCATCAACACATTAATAAGGGATAAATGCGATAAACTTTCAAAGTTGACACTCACCTTCACCAAAAATATGGAAAACTATTGATTTGTGAAAATCAAAAACATTTGTTACCCAGGAGGATAGATTCTCAGAGCATCATGACACTCCAATGAAGTAGCTAGACAGTTCTTTCAAGAAGTGTCTGGAATGTTGCAAACATTTGACTAGAGGCCTATTTTTTTCAAGTTTTATTTCTTAGAACCAGTCTCTTGGACATTTTGATTTACTTTGTTTCTCAAATACCCACCAATAACATTTAGCTATTCTTGGAAGGAGGATGAGTAAGTTTTTATTCAACTACTTTTTTTTAACAAGGATTATTGTAAAGCTTGTAAATCCCAAAAGAAATGTGAAATTCACCCAGGGAAGCTAAGGTCTTTGGGTCCCTTATAGCTGAAGGATCTGGTTTATGTGGTAGCACTTATCTGAGGGGTAAGAGCAGAGATCATTGGCTCAGAAAAATCCTAGACCTAGATATTCTCATGATAATGACAACAGTATTAATATTTCTTTAGTTAAAAGAGGCCTATAAAGTTCAATTATAAAGGAGCTGGCTTTCAGACTCATGCTCCTTACATCCTGGTGGTTACATATTTCTGCCTCGACAGAAAAGAGGGTGACTTCAAAGGTCTGATCCAAATGCAGGAAGTGACCAAAGTTCTGGGGAAGAAATGATTTAGCTGGGCGGAAGACAGCAAGGTGGCCAGGGCAACCTATTCCAGGTGGACAGCTGTGACTTATCACTGTACTCCATGGAAATCAAACTGTACACTGTTGCCTTTTTCCTCAAATGAATCTTACTCATCCTGGAATCTAATACTTTCCTCAAAGGCATCTTTATCTCACTGATTTATTTCTCACCTTTGATAAATCACTCATCCAGTATGAGCATAGAATTAGAATAATTGCACTGCTCTGTCAATTCTGTAGGTCGTGGTGAGGATTGATCACGTTGATCAGGACCAAACTTTGCCCTATGTATGTAAAAAGAGGAAGCCCTTCTGGAAACCTGTGGCCTACTGGCTCGGGTTTGGCTGGAGTCAGCCCCACTCGCCAGGCTAGCCCAACTTGACCGGCTGCACACTTAGCATCAGGATACCAGGCAAGAGGACTTCATAAACTGCAAAGCACTTCCATAAGGAGGTGTTGTGAGCAGCTAAAGACAGCACCTCCTAGATCTTGGGCTTATTACTGACTGTGCCAGGCAGCTGTAAACTTGTCAGCCTCTTCAACCCCAGTGCCCTCATAGCAAATGATAACAAATGAAGTCAGTGTGAAGATTGAGATCATGTCTAAAAGTGCCTAGGCTGTAGTAAGCACCTGATAAATGTTAGCTATTACTACTATCATTATTATTAAAGCTTGGGGTAGTGACCTTTTTGATATTATTGTCAATTTCACTTTAATATAGATTCTATGTTGTGGCCAAATTAATCTGCTTCCCAACATAATAAGATCCATTGGCCAATCTCTGGGCTCTTCCCTATGATGCTTCTCATTTGGAAGCTGCTTGCTTTCTTTCAGTCCATGGCTCTCATCTTGTAAATGATATTGTTACTGGATACTAGTTAATGACAGGAGTAAAAAGTTTATGATAGAATGCTAAGTTAAAAAGAGCATGGTACAAAATTATTCATGATCTCAATTTTTCAAAAAATATTTTAACTGTATATATACAGACCATGTTTTACATGAGTTCAATATGCATCCATTGTAGTTATCATGGATTAAATAACATGTCCCCCAACAACATAGTTCAAATTTCAGTTATTTCTGTATATTAACAAAAACAGTGTAGAGCAGTATTTCACTGCCAGCAAGTTGATCCACGAATCACTATACGAATGGCAGCTTTCCATCATGATCAGTGACCAGTGACAGCACTGCTTTTTGGTCTTGATTAGTCAGTTCACACAACAACAGCAAAGTGTATAGTTGTGTGACCTCCTTGTCTCCAACAATAAACTCACAGGGTATATCCTTAGCGGATCATGGAAAGAGAAAATCGGTCAATGGTGATGAAAGAACACCAAAGAAATGAAAAGTTACAATGGTGGAAATGAAATCTGAATCAAAAGCAAACTGTGTTATAGGAGAAATAGCTGACCGTGGAAATACAGAGACTGCCACCCTGCGAGAGGCTCTAGATGCGGAGCCAGCAGAACTTAGGAAAGGTAAAATTGACAGACGAGGAGAATGAGTGCTTCAATTCGCCATGTTTCTATATTTTAGAAATATTAACTTCGCTGTGCTTATTTCCCTATACATTTATAACCAACAATATGTGTTTTAAATATTTTGATGAAAAAAATTTAAAAGTAATGGAACCACCAAATGCTCTCCATTGATTATTATTATCTTTGCAGCAGACCAAGCAAACTTTGCACGGTTTTAGTTTGCACAGTCATTTCATAGTGCTGTACTGTCATGCAAAGTGACAACTCCTTGCTACAGTTTGGATCCTGAATGTCCCCCAAAGGCCCATGTGTTAAGGTCCCCAGTTTGGAGCTACAGAGAAGTGGTGAAATCTTTCAGAGGTGGAGCCTTCTGGAAGGAAGTTAGGTCACTGGAAACTGGAGCATGCTTTTCAGGCTGGTATTGGATCTCTCTCTCTCTCTCTCTCTCTCTCTCTCTCTCTCTCTCTCTCTCTCCCTACCTCTGTCTCTCTCAGTTGCCATGAGCTGAGCAGCTTTGCTCCACCATACATACCCCATTGGGTCACCATAGACCCAATGAAATCAACCAGCCATGGACTGAGACCTCTGAAACTGTGAGCCAAACAACACTTTCCTCTTTTAAATTGATTTTTATGAGGTATTTTGTTCCACTAATAGAAACCTAACACCTCCCTGTACTTGTATCTCCATAAGGGGGAAAATGACTAAACAAAAATATACCAAAAAAAACCAAAAGTATTGGTATTTGAAAATGACTAAACAAAAACACCAATAGCATTGGTATTAGAATTACACTTGATTTTAATTTTCTCATTTGAAATGTTCATTTTCCCAATGGCTCAACAAGTAGCATACATTACTGTGATTATCAGAAAAGAAACTTTTACTTATAAAATCTTAACACTCAGCTCCTTTGAGAGATTAAACCATCTTCAACTGTTCCTGACTTTATTTTGTTAAGAACCTCTCAACTAAAATATGATTAGGATGCCTTTTTGTTGTCCAGCAGCTTTATAAAGTCATTTGAATTATTGTCTGTGATTTTAATTATATAACTAGGCTGAAATTTCTGGTGAACAGGGACAGAGTATTTAATGTGTTACACCTCCTATCCTTGGAGCCCTGTGCAATATTTCATACACATAAGAAGCACTCAATAAATATTCTAATCCATCTCTCAAAAACCTGCCAGGAATTACTGGAGAAAATTAACTGCAGAGGATCCAGAAACACATTAGATAACATTTGAACTTAAGAAACCTCATGTAAAGTTATTTAACTACTCTACTCATTTAATTAAAATTTTAATTTTTCTTCTTTAAACAATATAATTATTGAGACTTGAGAGGCCCCTAAATCATATGTTATTTTTTTTGGTTTCCATAGTAACCATAATGCAGTTTCAAAGTCTTGATATATTTCTTTGGATTGCAGTAAATTGGGTTAATTCTTTGGATTGCAAGTCAATAGGGTATTGTAGTCAGGATTTGCAAGGGAATAAATTTAATACAGGACACACAATCTATAGGATTATTTTATAGTATTCACCCAAAAGTCAAATGCAGAAGAGTGAAAGTGATCTGTCTACACACTAGAGACCCAAAAAATTCAGCTGACGGCCAGCAACCTGTCCTCCAAGAGTCCAGCTGGAGGCCTAGAGCCCACAACAATGTCTCATGTATGTCTGTATCAAGGATCTGCACTGGGGAGGACCAAAGGTCAGTGGTAAAAGCTAGAAAGTCTGCATCAGAGGGTAAAGGATCTGTGCCAGCAGCTGAGGGAGCTGCACTGGAGCCAGGAAACAACGCTCAAGGAAAGGACCAGAGCTGTCCAGTAAAGAACCACAGCCATCCTTAGCAACAGTGAGGACTGGAGCTCCTCCAAAGATTAGAACAGCTGAGTTCGTATCAGAAAAGCCAGCGTGACAAGTTTCTCCAGGAGAATCAACAGAACGCCTTCTTCCCCACCAGTTCTGCTTTTATGCTTCTGGCAACAATCCTCAGGTGGGCCTTCCACACCCAGAACCATGCTGATTCAGTTCAACTGGGTGTTCCAAGTTGACCATTCAGTAATCCATGGGATTAAATTTTTCATTTATGTAGACAGGCCAAAGCAAGGTTATAATTGTTATGGAAGCCAACATTTCTATTGATTAATAAATGTTGTTCATTTAAAATTAACAGGATGTCTCATAAATCACTTTTTCTTTGTGTTTTTTTGTTTGTTTGTTTGTTTGTTTTGTTTTTTGTCTTTTTGAGACAGGGTCTCGCTACGCAGTTCAGGCTGACCTTGAGCTCACTTTGCAGCCCAGGCTGGTCTTGAACTCACAATGATCCTCCTCCCTCAGCCTCCCGAGTGCTGGGATTACAGGAGTGTGCCACCATGCCCAGCTATAAATCACTTTTTAAAAAAATACATGTTCACAGTTAAAAATATATGAAGCACAGAGAAGGAAAGAATCTGTGTATGCCTTGCTGTAGCACCTGAATTTTTAAAGCATTTGGTTCAGGACTGATGGTGATATAGAGGGATGAGGCAGAGGTGACAGGTGTGTAACGCTGTTCTGTCCCTCAGTCTAGCACACAGTGCATTTGGGAGTTTTTACCTAAACTACTTCATTTGTTTTCATGGTATCCTGATAAGTTGCACTCCCCTGCACTTCTTATGTTAGTGTGGCATTTCTGATGCCTGTATCCCCATCCCCACCTGAACAGGGAGGAGCCTTCATTAGGGGAGCAGGAGAGGGCTCTCCCACCCTGCCAGAAAAGTCTCTCTGCTGACAATAGAAGGCGTTTGAAGTGTAGCCTTTAACTCAACCAAAGAAAGACTCTGTCTTCCTTAACCTTTACTCTAAAGAATATGAATCCATGGAAACAAAGACAAATTCTAATTTCAAAATACAAAGGATAATACAAAGGGTTAAAAGATATGATGAATGTTTAAATTTTGAAACTATTACAGTAAAAGGCACGTTGCCATTAGTCCTCCTTAAGTTACTCCCCCTCACTTCAGATATACTTATCCCATTGTTCTGGATGTTTTCTGAAGCTCTTCTGGAAGTCCTCTTTCATGAGTGTCTTTATAGCATGTGATAAAACAATATGATGAATGCTGCTACTAAGTACCATCCAAACATTATAGTGTGAACTTGTCTACTTTATGGATATGGTACTGTGAGACTTTTGAATCTTTCTTAAATTCAAAATGATCATGGATGGTAAATATTTGAATCAATTCAGGACACTGAGGCAGCCAAGACAACTCAACTGAAGATACTCATGAAAGAAGACCTGTAGAACTGTTTCAGAAGGTGTCAAGAACAATGGGATAAGTGAGTTTGAGCCAAGGGGAAATACTTCTCCTTTAATTGTAATACATTCTAAAAATTTAAACATTCACTGTATGTTATGATTATACTTGGTATATCAGTGGTGCCTTGGTTCATGAACTTATTCTTTCCACAATTCTGGTCACAAAATAAATTGCTTGCAAGCCAAATCAAATTCAATGGTTAGGTTCAATGTTGGCCTTATGGGGAAATTTGATTTGGGTTGTGACCAATTCAGTTAGTAAGCAGAATCATGGAAAGAATTAAGTTAGTGAACCAAGGAACTACTGTATTTAGTTTCACTTGCCCCACCTTCCCCTCCACCACTTTCTTTTTAAAATTTTTTTAGTACAGTACTTGTTTTCAATATATTAATGGATACATTCAATGGAGGGTATTGGTACATGTACATATCATTTCTTTATCCTTTTTACTCCTCCTTGTTTTCCCCTCCCTCCCTTCTCTCCTCATGTCTTGATCCTCTTCTCATCTCCATAAAGTCTACCTTCCTGTTTCCAATCATCTACCTTTTATTTTGCTCTATAAATTATTTAAAGCTTGAGTTTCCCATGTGATACTTAACCTTCTGTGTCTGATTTATTTCACTTAGCATTATGGTCTCAAGGTACATGCACTTTCCTACAAAAGGCTCAAATTTACTCTTCTTTACGGCACAGTAGTATTCCACCTTGTATAGATACTATGTTTTGTTTATCTATTCATTTGTTGATGGACCCATAGGCCACTTCCAAGTTTAGCTATTATGAGTTGTGTTGGTATAGACATGAGTATGCATGTGTCACTGTAATATGTTGTCTCTAAATCTTTTGGGAAGATACTGAAGAAAGGTATAGCAGTTGCCCAGCCTTGTTCATAAGCATCTTCCTTGCTGGCTTACTATGACAATGACAGAAGACTACTGCTTCAAGACTTGCATTTGCACCCCCAGACAGTTGGCCACTACACATGCATTCTGTGCTTCTGAATGAGGCGTCCCATTTCTGCCTTCAGCCACATGAGACTGTAGTGGACTCAGGAATGTGCCGACTGGGATCAGCTCAAGTTTTCTAATGAAAACGTCCAAATAGTTTGAATCTATGCTGCCGGAGTGGATGGGCTTCATTCCCAAAGAGAGTAATCTAGGTGAACCCTGATTCCCACTTCTCAGTACCATCACAGCTGCTTGATAATTTAAGTACAAATTAAAGATGGCAACCTGACATAACATGTTTATTATTACACTTAGCAATAACTCCTCTCTACCACTATGAAGTTTCTATTGCTCCTAGTACAGAGTGGAATCCCCATACTTTCTGAATCAAAGCTGGGACAAAATGGTTTGGCATATTCAGGCTTGTGAATTATTGATGGAATATTCCAGGATAAATTATTGATGGGATATAGATAAACTGAGGTTATTTCTCATACATCTTCCAGAGTCTTACTAAAAACAGAAAATAAATACAAGTTCCAATGCTTTTCCACCCCATGAATCCAACTCCCCATTACACTTGATACAGGAAGTAGAGCAGAAAGCGTCCCTGCTGTGTGCAGGTGGGAGGACTTTGGTGAGAAGTATTAAGCAAGACTGAAACTGGCTGCTTTGAATTCTTCTTCCCTTTGGAGATGATGCTGTCAGGAAAACTATGATGTACATATAAGAGAAATAAAGAACAGAATAAGCACTGTTGGGATGACTAGAAAATTTAGCCTCAAAGGAAGGGTAGACAGTTCTCAACTGTTCTAGACTCCAAAAATACGAACTTGCCATTTCTCATACCCATTGACCCCAGGAGTCCTCGTGGCTCAATGAACCTTTAATGTTCTTTGAATAGGCAGACTAGGCAAATGCTTGTAAAATGTGATTTGAGAATTTCTATTTTATTTATTTATTTATTTATTTATTTATTTATTTATTTATTTTGTGGCACCGGAGATAGAACTCACAACCTTGCACTTGCCGAGCAGGCACTTAGACTGCTGAGCTAAATCCCCAGCCCTTAATTTGAGAATTTCTACAAGACTCATCTTACCAAGGTTACATCACCACCCTCACCATGAGCACCTAGAATTTCACCCTTTAACTACAGAATTTTCACCCTTTAACTACAGGGCCATTGTTAGGCTGAGGCGTTCTTGCCAAAAGATCCCTTTGATCTCAAATATGTGTCCTGGAAATACAACTTGCTTCATCAGTAACTTCCATTTCCCTAGTTTATACTGTAAAACATTAGCTTTCCCTTAAGGAAGACAAGAGAATAGGATACCCTGGAATAATAAAAAATGGAACTGGTAAACTTTGATTATATTAGAAAGGATGAGGACACAAACTACTTTCAGGGTAGAACCAGGTATTGAAAGTACCGTTAGCAGCATGATGGTTCATCTCTGCAGCAAGGTACCAGAAAGAAAAAGAATATTGAGAGCAGAAGGCAGAGGGTGATTGTTTAGAGCAACAAATCCAGTTGCATCTGCTAAATCAAAGATGGCAAGATGATATCCTTCTGCTTTGTGGAAAAGGTAACTAATAAGGGCAAGTTGGAGATAATAGTGTAGCTAATTACCTGCTACAAAATAGAAAATACTAGGCTTTTCCATGTGGTAATAGACTATGGTCCATTAATTTTTTTTTCAGTAGACAACAGACTGCTTTCTTTGGCGTCTTAGGCAATCAGAGGTCTTCTCCATTCTTATTTGATTTTAATACTAAAATATTGACAATAATTAATTAAAGGTATCCTAATGTGAGTGGAATATATGCTCCACAGGATGAAATTTATATTCCCTCTTTTTTAGAGTATGTAGGGTTTTATATATTTTGGCTCATACTTTCAAAAAAATCTTTTACTTCTACTGCCGTTGAAATAATAGTCACCCACTGTGTTCTGTAGCTATGAAATATTGTAAGTCTTGTCACTTGCAGAACTAATGTTCCTACTGACGTTCCCTCTCTAGCCATTTTGATTAAAAAGCAACAACAGCAACAGACAAGGCCTGGGACTGAGAGTTGCCTATTATTTTTGTGTCTTACGTTGTCACAGTAATTCTCAACCCAGACATCACAGCAGAATAAACTGTGAAGCTTTTGAAATCATGGAAGTGCCAAGAGAGTCAGAGTCTGTCTATGTGTCTGTGTCTCTGCCTCTCTGTCTCTCTCCCTCTCCCTCTTCCTCTGTCTTAAATTCCACAGGGAATCTGCTGCATACCTAGAATCAAGAACTCTCGCATTATTGATTTCAGGGAATATTTGCAAACAGTGTAAGTCTGAGGTGGGGAGGTGATTTAAACTCTGTTCCAAGTAGATACTTACCATGGAAGATCTTGTCAAAGGATCAGACAGAAATGTTTTGCCTGCCAGCCTCTCTCTGCCTGACAATCGCTCCTGTTGCTCGCATGAAAGTTAGAGGTGTGCTCCTCACAGATGGCCTCGTGGCTGAAGACACAGTGTCATCCATAATGACTTTGCCCTGTTTCATGCAAGAGTGGCAGCATTTGGCTTCCTGAGGGTGGTGGCCTGCTCTTGGCTAAGACTCAGGCTCATGACTTCGCAGAGGCTTCTGTGGCTTAGTGACACCGCTTGCCATGTGGGCAAGTTTAGCGGGTGAGAAGTTTACCCCGAGAAGAGCCCTACTGCCCTGGTTCAAAAGTTCATGGGTCCAGAGAGCGGAAACAATAGCACAGGGAATGTTTCACGTAACAGAATGCAGGGAAGCAAGGCCATGCCTGCTCACAGAGCCCACAGAGCCCCTCCTGCGTGTAATCCTGGACCCCTCGGAGTAGATTTGTGACTCTGCTGTTGAAGGTTTACACACTACCCTGATGCTTGCCTCTGCAGAGGTAATAGCATACTAGCTGACTAACACTTGTAAATACCTTCCTTTTATACGTGTGTATTTTTATACAAGCCTAATTGAAATGTGTAGCCCTGGCTCATGAGGTAGCGTCACCTGTAGTATATATATTCACCCATGTGATGCACAGCAACAGATATTTTCCAGTGTGTACCAAGGCTTGAGCTAGGTCCTTTGGGAGCCGGGTGATGTAGAAGATACGGCCTGGCATACAGCGCTTACCTTATAGTTCTAAAGATAAAATGTGCGCGTGCGCACGTAAGTGGCCTACAGGGCAGAACAGGGCGCATGCCTCATGGTACAATTAAACTACACTGTTATTTCAGAATAAAGAGATTGATGCCAGCAGAAAGCAGTTAGCAGAGGCTCACTGGAGGGGACGGCATCTGCCCTGACCATGAAGGAAAAGTAGGACTTGGACAGCACAAAGTTTGGGGTAAGGGCTGTATGGGAGCAGCGCACACAGTGATGGGAGCAGCGCAGGGCAGCAGCACAAGACAGAAGGCCTGGGGCTGAGCAGCAAGTTTGGCTGGAATGTGGTCGGTATGAAGCGGAAAGGTAGCTTGGCCACCTGGCCACCTTGGCTCAATTACTGAGCCTCTCTGGGTCCGTCTGTGAAATGGGGGCAAAAGGGTTGTGTGAGGAGCAAATGAGCTACTGTATGTCCAACCCACAGAACGTTCCTTGGTACATAGTAAGTGCAAGAGACCATTGAAAGGGGCAAAGATGATGGCTCTCATTCTACAATCCTAGTATAGTAAAAGCCCCTGAGAGTTTTGCATGGTCTCTAAGAGTGCATTACAACCAGCTCCCCAGGCTACTGAATCACTAAACCTGGGGGAGAACAGTGCAGGAAGACACAATCTTGGAAACGAAGATGATGCTGAAAACAGACTGCTGCCCCCCAGATTTTCCTGTTAAGGTTAATATGGAGTTTCTAAGAAAAAAAAAAAAAGCAAGAAGCCAGATATAGCGGCATATGCCTGTAATCCTAGCTCTCTGAGAGGCTGAAGCAGGAGGATCACACACTTGACCCAGTCTGGATAGCATAGTAATTTAGTGACACTTTGTCTCAAAATTTTTAAAAAAAGAAAAATTAAAACAGCTGGGGATATATAGCTCAGTGCAAAATCCTTGGGGTTCAATCTTTGCTACTGGAAAAAATAAATAGAGCAAGAAGCTCTTTTATATTATTTCATCCTTTTTCTGCAGTGGAAAATTCCAGATTTTGAATTTCCTTCAACTTTTTTTTGTATCTTTTTTTTTCTTAACAGTAAAAGGATTTTTAGAAAGAGAGAGAGAGGGTGAAGGCAGACACAGTATTGCTATAGATCGGTAGAAAAGGAAGAGAAAACAACAAAAAAGAAATAAACCCACAAAACTCCAACCAGAAATCAGTATCATAATCTATAGTTGAACACAAGGTGGCTCAGAATCTGAGCCTTCCCGCATCCCCACCAAGCCTCTGCCAGGAGCCCCCAAGGGTGCCCGAGAGGAAGGAAGCAGGCTGCATGGGTGGGGGCAGCAAGCAGCCTCTTCTTGCTCACATTTACTGCCTTTAAGGCAAGCAAGGCTTTCCTTAGTCTCTTGCTTTTTTTCCTCCAAGCTTATAGTCAGGCTGTTCTGAATGATAATAACCTCCCAGGTAAAATTCTCTTTGTTAAATGCTAAACCGACCTCTGAGATGCTCTGATTTCTGTGTGCATGGTTCTCTTTGAAGTGTAGCTTCACCTTGGAGTTCTCTGAAGGCCCGAGGACCCTGAAATTCCTCAGGGGAGACAGAGAGCCCAGATTCTGGGCCTTGATTTCTGTTCCCCAATGCCAGTCCCCCATCTCCAACCATAACGCAAACCTGACTTACTCTGACCCAAAAAGAATTGTCAGAAGGCTTGAAATCACAAATCTGAAAATGCTTGCACTTAATAAATTCAAGGTGACACTGTTACCACTCAAGGTCTTAAAAATTACAGCGTTCTCACTTTTTCTCCAAAAACAGCATCAAAAAGAAGACAGAATGGTTTGTGCTTTTCCTCTCTCTTCCAGAGAGATCTCTTTTGACTTGCCAAAGGGAATTAGTTACTTGAACACAGACACTGAATTATTACAGTGGATAGCAAAGTAAAATGCTAGTAGTGCTCAGGAGCTTAATTTTTTGCTTCCTTCAGGAACATATTTCAGAAGAACACAAGTAATTGGGACATAATTTATTTATCAACAAGAACCAGAATACCCCTTTGCAGTTGATTTGGCAATCTATTTGACTCTTGGAGAGTGCTATAATTAAGGGGGAAAAGTGTAGAAATAGAGGTATAATTATGATGACCGGAGGGAGAGGAACTTGCCGTTTAACATACCCTGTTTGGCCACCGAATCCTGGGTCTTCCTTCAAAGTTGCTGACGCCTCCATTTGTAAAGCAGGTGAATAATAGCATCATACCTACTCCTTCACAGTTCCAGCTAAATAACAATTTCCATGATAAGCCTTTATGTTTCTGCAATTTAGAATTTAAGCCCACAATTTCAAGTACAATGTCTAAGCCCAGAATTTATTTTTAGTTTTTTTTTCAAAGAGAGCCGTACTCATTTAACTTTGCCTGACAATATGAGAGAAAAGTGTTTTTTAAAGTACAGATTTTAATTAGCTAGGCAATTTGCCTTTCTCTAAACCATCAAACCCTGGCGATTGCCAAAGGCAAGCAGCCAGATGAGGTGGAACCGTGGTCAGATAGATGCAGGGAGCTACTGTCAAGGGCTTGCAGCGAGCAGCAGTTGCCAGTAGCCTGGGTTAGTCATTTGCATATTATTTTAATAGCCTACTAACACTTGGCTTTGAAATGAAAATCGGGTGATTAAGAAAAGGATATCTGAGTAGCAATTTTTGGAACACAGAGATAAGGTATATTTTTCACCACAGGCTTCCAGAAGCTCCCTTATGCCCAGATGTTGACCTTTAAGCTGCCTCCCCCAGCTCTGGGCGTCTCCTGGCTGGTCCTAGGCAGTCCCCTCCCCCATATCACCTGTGCTCTGAGGAGAGCTCCAGCTTTTGAAGCCTCTGCAGGATTGGGTGGATGACAAGCAAACATTTCTACTAGCAAAAGTCAGCTGCCTTAGAACCCCTACGTCTTAGCATGTTTTCATTTTCTAAGGCTGCCTTTCTGTGACAACTCAGATGAGAGCTTTACCACCTGCCCCTGGGTTCAGGATGTGTCTTTCAGGAAAGACTTGCAGCTTCAGTTCTGGTTAACTTGCCTTCCTCTTATTTTGGGAAGAGGAGACCTTTGTAGAACATGTTTTCACTTCAAACCCACATGGTCCTTTTTTAGGGAATGTGATATAGGACCTCCAAATAATACAAACAATATAAGGGAAATAAAAGTCCTACCCTGTTAGATGTCTGATACTTTGAGTTTGTGTTCTCTAAAATCAAAGAATGAATTCTAGGAACAATGGAGACTAAGAATGATAGGTTCCCTGCCTGAGACTTGCCCAGCCATCATGGCGACAGGCCACATGTTGAACCATAACGGTGTCTAGCTCCTTCTTCCCAGAAACCCCTGCAGTTTCTTCTTCCCAAACTGCCTGTGCCAGACCCGCTGCATACTACAAATGCTCCTACCCCCTTCAGCCACGTCTTGCTGAACAGCCCATGTCAGCAGCCCTGTGCCCGCCCCCATCAGAGTACATTTAAGCTCTCCCCTCGCCTTTGTCTTCAGAGAATCAGCACACCCATGCCGTGTGCTGGTCTCTCCATGCCCTATCTTATCTCTTTCCTCCCTTTTCTCTGCGCCTGCTCATATCTTTTCTAGCCGCCTCAGATTGAGTTAAAAAAACAGCTCAATCAAAGGGTAGGAAGTATATATTGAGAGAAGGAAAGCTTCTGTCTAACAGGGACAGAAGGGGGTACCAAGTGGATGACCCCAGAGAACCACTTCTCAAGGGAGTTTTAGAGAATAAAACCATAAGATGAGGTGGGGATAAGGCAGGACAAAACTATAGTTAACTAAGATAACAACTATAGTCGCTTAGGTAATATTGATCCAATGGAAAATCACAAGGTGGGCATGAGGTGAGACAAAACTATGGTCAACCAATAAGACTATGAGTATAGTCACTTAAGTAATATTGATTAAATGGTGATCAGACAGGGAAGCAGGCCGCATAGCAAGTGCACAGGGACAAAACAAAGACTTTCCTGGAAGGGATGGTCCCCAACCCAAGGTGATATTTAGAATATCAATTGCTGCTGGCCATCCTTAGGGGAAGCATGTGGATGTAGTCATTTCTCTATCCTGAGGTTTGACCTTCAGTGAATGCACCTCTAGCCACAGTTGTCTTATGTACTGACCTCTCAAGCGCTCAGGCTTGTCTGACTGCCTATCATGTTTCTAAACAATGCAGCTATCTATAATATATTTGTACCTGTGCTTGTCTAACATGGCCTTGTAGTTAGTGGCAAAACTTCCAAACTTGGTCGCTTGCCACAGGACTCCTGAGTGCATTTTGTTTGAAGCTCTACAAATCTCTCGAAATTTAGTGAAAAGCTCAAGAACTGCCTCCGCGCTGGGTTACTGCTTAATGAAAAATGGTATATTTCTTTGATCATTCATGCACATGTAAGACCATAAAATAGGAACTTGGGATAAAAGCATTGGGACCCTGAGGATGTTGTGAAGCCGTTACCCAGAATCCTGGCATGAATACGTGGAACTCTCTCTCTCTCTGTCTACATTCTAATTTTCATGACTGCCAGAAATCTCTTCACTTGAGATTACTAAAACTAAAACTAAACAAAAAAATTTGCTGCCACCCTCCCTTTCTTAGCAATGTAGTGTATGTGCTGCCCAAGAGAGCAACAACCTGGCTGTCCCCATTCACCTGAATACCAGTGGAAGATTCCTGAATAAATGACAATAGTAATGGAAGATTCCTGACTAAATGCCTCTTCTGATCCATTGTCTGAGGATAGTTAGCATTCCTATCCTTTTGCTGCCCTGTGATTCACCAGTTTACCTTCCCTTAGTCTTTGCTCCACTCATTTTCATGTTTTTTGTTTTTTGTTTTTTCACAGGAAGAGAAAGGGTATAGTCCTGTATCTACCAACATGCAGAAAAATGTTCTCTGAGGCCAAAGACTGATAGAATTGAGCGATTTTAACAGTCTTTATCATAAGTTAGCCATTTAGTTTATTTCATCACTTTTCTGGCGATCAACAGCTTCTGATTTTAGTTTTTAACTTTCCCTATACCACAATTGTTCTGCTTCCTTAATTGTAGACATGTAGTTGATGCATTATTTTAGTCTTCCTGGCAAGCCTCATAACACCAAAATCAGCTTCCTGAATGAAGTAGCTACATCCGGTTGGCCATGTTTGTTCTTTCAAGTGGAAGTTCTCAGAGGGAAGGCGGTTTCCTGCCAGTTATTCTTTAATGTGAATTACTTCAGTCAGATAATCAGATGCTCTGAGAAATATAATTGACTAAGGAAAATAGAAGTAATTTCTGATCTTAGAAAACACTGGGGGAGAGTGGCCAGGATACCTGGGAAGGATCTGGGGTAGCTAAATAGGTGTGTGTGTGTGTGTGTGTGTGTGTGTGTGTGTGTGTGTGTGTATCCAGGAGAAGAAAAAGTTAGAAACTGAATCTTCACTAATTCTTTAACTGGATCTGTAGCTAGAGCAGATATAGAATTATATTGCTAAACATGAACGAATGATTTAGAGCAAGGGTGGACAAGATAGCAGCTTATATAGCACACAGGCTAAAGTTTGTTTTTGCATTTTTAAGTAGATGAAAAAAACCCAAAATAATACTGTCGTGCTATTGGGGAGTTGAGTAGTTTCTACAGAGACTATATGGCCTGCAAAGTCTAATTACTACCTGTTCCCTTGTAAGAAAATTCTGTCAGCACCTGATATAGAGAGAAAATATTTGTTGTTTCTTTCTAGCTTTATTACTTAGGGATGAACAGTTTTTTAACATTCAAAATGAGCAAACTATATGCCTTCCCTTTCAAAAAATATCAGAATGTAGAGATACAGGAATATTCATCCTGATGTTATTATCATACATGCAACAAAACTTCATGCCTACAGGGTATTGCTTAAAGCACGGTGCCTCTATACAATTGTATCTATACTAGTGTTGAGGTGAACCCCTCACCCCAAAGAACTGAGTGGCACTCAGAGAGGTGAAGGGAACCAGTTGATTGTGCCAGCAGATTCAGAGGAGCTAAGCACCCCAAAGTCTGAGTGCTGAACTTCTCTTATTGTTTCTTGATATAGGGGTAGGCATAGGCTGAGTTACACAATCAGAACAGGGTGTGATTGGATGGTCATTTTGCAGTACCCACCCATTTCTCTTATGTTTCGGTTTCCCAAAGTTTTGTTTTCCTCAGCAGTGGAATCATTTATTGGTGCTATGGTCTAAATATTTGCATCTCCCCAAATCCATGTGTTAAAATCCTAATTCCCCAGTATTAGGCAGTTAGCAGGTAAGGTTTTGGGGAAGCAATTAAGTCCTGAAAGTAGAGTGCTAATGAACAGGATTAATGTCCTAATGAAACAGACTCCAGGGAGCTAGTCAGCTCTTCCATGTATAGTGACACAGCAAGAAGGCACCATCTGAAAGCCAGAATCCTGCTCCCTACCAGACCCTAAATCTGTCTCCACCTTGATCTTGGACTCCCCAGACTTTAGAATTGTGAGAAATAAATTTCTGTTCTTTATAAGCTACACAGTTCATCATATTTTGTAATAGCAACTCAAACGACTAAAACAGGTGGTATAGAACTGTGTTTCCAGTATTAGTTCTTTACATAACATGGACATAAAAAAGTTTCAATCAAAAATACCTTCAAATGTTTAAACCAAAATTTAGACGTGTTGTATCTGAGTGGTAGATAAAAATTTTTCTCTTCTTCCTCTGATGCTAGACGCAGATTGAAAAATTTAACAAAATTGTAATACAGCCAATAGTTTTAATCCTTAAATAAGGTTAAAATGTTCTCCTGGGAGCCGCCAGAACAAGGACCTTGATGTCAAAATGCCCAGTGGGCTCTAGAAGCCAAGCCCACCAGTCACTACTTATGTAATCTGAAGTGAACCACTTATTGTCTCTCAACCTCAGTTTACCCAGTTTTCACATAAGGAAAATAACATCCTTGTAGAGCTTTTCCAAGCACTTATTAAGAAAGTGCATAGAAAATAACTAACACTTCACATGTAACAGACACATATGCCTTAAAAAAATGACCAACTTCCAACATACTGCGTGGAAAATATTGGCTATAAAAATGTCCTGCCTTCCGTGGTCCTTTCTTTCATGAAGATAAAAGTCTTCATAGTGAGATATTTGGAGCAAGGAGCAGAAAAGGTGCATGAGAGCACAGTGGGTCATCAAAGGGGCGGGAATGCCAGCTCTGCCAAAGACAGATGGGAAATGAAGTGGTTTGGGAGAGGCACTGCATTTGTCTTTGGTCACGAAGCTTCCTTTGCTCCTCGTGAGGTTGTGCACAGCTAGGTTGCTGGGGGAGGAAGGGTGGTATGGGCAGGATGCCCACGCATATGGCAGTGTAGATCATTGGAGAATCATTCCAACGATTTACAGCACAATTTGACAGCTTTTGTTTGTTTATCTTTGCGGTACTGAGGGTTAAACCCAGGGCTTTCACCCTGAGCTACGTTGAGCTCTTTTGGAAAAAAAAATCTTTTTTTTTTTTTTTGAGACAGAGCCTCCCTAAGTCACCAAATGGCCCAGGCTGGGGTCAAAATTGCAATCCTCTTGTTTCGGCTTCCCAGAGCACTAGGATTATAGGTGTGCACTACTAGGCCTAGCTAGTTTTATAGTTTTGAATGCCTGTTACATGAAAAGCACCAGGATACTCAGTACACACAAGACATGGTTCACTCTAGAGTGAGCTGGTAGGGTTTGAGAGATGACTTTAAGGCAAGGCATGAAGCAGTCAACCACTGTGTGTCCAACATGCTTTCCAGTTCTAGTAATCAGCATTCCAAGGAATTCTTGCAAAGTCATAGTAAGAAAAGAGATTATTACTAATATAATCTTAAAATAACTACATTTTAAGGAATCATTGTATCAAATAGGGTAAGAAATAAGAGTCATGAGAAAAGTCTACTGATAAGTTAGGATAACAAATGCCAGTTGCTAAAGAGAATGAGAGAGGTTCTATGGCCCATTCTGCTCCTTCCCACAAACAGCAAGGGGCATCCTTTGGATACGGTGGCATTGACTGGAAACACTGTGTGTCATATTCTTTTAGTCCCCATGTTTGTTCATGTGTCATTCTGACATGTGAATATGGTCTAGTCCATAAGATTATATCCTTAAAGGGTCAATGCCTCTATGAGTTGTGATCTCAAAATACAGGAGGGGTGAAACAAGGCAAATCATTCAACGCCACAATCATCTCTTCATGAAGTTCACTGAATGTCCACCCTGGACTGCCCTGGAACTCATCCAGTTCATGCATGGTCATCACTTTTTCTATGCCACCTACTTGCCTGTAGGTTTCTTAAACATACTCTCTGCGTGTATTCTTTGCATTGTGCTATGTATTCCAACTTCAGGATGAATTTTCATGGGCAGACATTGCTGTATCAAGCAAAAGAGATATATCATTCTCTTAACGCATTTATGCCTTAAGTATTTAGGGTCTGTATAATTACACGGCTTTTGTCTACCACAAAAGATGTATGTTCTACTTAAATGTCCCTCTTGAGGATTCGAAGGGAGCGTATGTTTCTTTAGAGGCACTCCAGTTTGGTGTCATACCTTCATCTGCAAAATGGTGGACCCAGACTAAACCAGATTCGCTTCTTATGGGATGTGGGATGTGGTCTTTCTATAGCAGGCCCCCTCTATTACTGGACATGGCATGTGACTCCTACAGATATCAGCGACATTCTGAGACCTGTGGAAGAGGAAGTCAATTAAACTCATAAAATATCATTTTATTTATCTATCAAAGGAATTAAAGTGGTGTGAGTTAGAAGCCCTGAGTCCCAAAACTTGTGTCTTTCCCACTGCTGAAATGAATACTCCAGGCTCCTCTGGGGTGACTATTAATTACCTGGATTCCGCAATATTGGCTCCAGAGGGTCAGAGAAATCAGTTTCTTAATTAACAATTGGTGAGCTAGCCAGAAGTGAGATGAGTCTGTATCCAGAAGCTAAGGAAAGCATATTCTTTCCAGGGAAGGGAAGGACCAGCCTGTGCCACATCCTTGCTTTGCAGCAAGGAGCCTGGAGGTCCTTTAGGAAGATATAGCTCAGTGGCTGGCAAGCGTGAGGTCATGAGTTTGATCCCTGGTATCAAAAAATAAATTAATTAAATTAATTAATTAATTAATTAAATTAAATATATTGTGATAAAAGACCCATTGCCATTAATCCTCCTCAAAATACTCCCTCTCCTTTGAGCACACTTACCCCACCATTCCTAGCACTTTCCGAAGCAGTTCTGGAAGTCCTCTTTCCTAAGTGTCTTTATGAGATGTGATCAAAAACATAGAGAATTTTGCCAGGCGCCATCCAAAGGAGAGGCAGTTCCTAAAAACATTGCGGCATGTCCTCATCTGCTGCATTCACTGGGTCTGGTACCATGTGGTTAAAAATGACCACAAAAGGTAGACATTTTGAAGGGAATCAGTATATAAAGGCAGTCAAAATAAAACATGAATGTAAAGTGAATGTATAGACACAAAAGAGGACTTTTCACAGCTGCTTCAGAAAACACCTAGAACAATGAGAGTATTTGAAGTGAGGTAGAGTGTTTTGAGGGGGATTAACAGCAGTTGTGTCTTTTATTGTACTAATTTTTTGAAATATAAGTATTCATCATATTTTTGACCACACTTGATTCATACACACACACACATACTGAACACTGCGCGCACCCTAACACCCAACTTCCTTCCAGTACCTTGGGATAAACTCTTTCAGCCCCTAACTCTCCTGGGCTTGGCCCATGAATTATTCCATCCCAGCAGCTTGAGAACTGAGTGTCTGAAATGAACATGGAAAAGCAGGAGGGCCGCCATAGCAGGAAGCGGAGGGGAGAAGGAAGCGGATGACTTCTCTGTCTTCATCTATGAAAATGCTGGGCCAGGGGATCTCTTCTAGCTCACAGTCAACTGTGAAATGAGCCATGTTGATACCCTATGAGGAAAGGTGAATTCTGTATCTGGTTCACTGTGGAGGGAGTCAAATGGGGTGTGGTCCTAAAGAGCAAAGAAGAAATCAGCCCTATCACTGTAGTGCTAATTCTAATTTTGACTGACGGAGAAATGACGGGGTTCATCTTTCACATTATTTGTTTATTAAAATTCTTGGATATATTTTACTGTTTTCATTGCCCAATCATACACGATAACGTAAGGTCTGTGCCTCCCCCACGCTATTCCTTCCTCAGCGACACCCGGTCACCAGCCAGTCTGCCCTCTTCCCGAATGTAGACTGGCTGGTGCGCCTTTTTTCCTGACATAAATGATACCCTGCTGCATGAATTGTCTTACAATTCGCCTTTTCCCCCACTTAATCATATGTCTCCGCGGACTTTTTATTAAGTGGTTTGTAAGCCAGACGAGTCCCTGGGCTGCCTGGCCGGGCTTCGCCCCACTGCTGCCAAGCGCCACGCCGCCTCGCGTCTTGTGGTCCCATCTCGCAGGCACAGCCCTGGCTCTGCAGTGCTGGGCTCCCGCCTGTCTGCTGTGGCCATGGGAAGGAAGCAGCAGCGTCATCTTACTGTAATTATTGGAGGTTCTGGGGAGTTTTCTGCGCAATCAGATCCCGTAACACAAAACAGAAGAAAACCATTATGCCCCAAGCCCAGCTATTTAGTCTTCCACAGGGCATTTTCTGGGAAAGGGAGGCTGTGGTAATCTGGGAGAGGGAGCAGCGTAATCTGGGCTAGAAGCTGTGGTCTGTGGAGAGCGCTCTGGATGCCCAGGCGGAGTGGACAGAGGAAAATAACAGCCACAGGCAGCGTTGCTTAAGGGGGCTGCCTGGTCTACAGGGATAGCCCCAAACCCTGGGTACGTGTTTTCCTATGCGCAAGTATCTTTGATAAACTGTATAACACAGGCACAGTAAGAGGTCAGTATCTGTAACTAATAATAAACAGAACAATTATAACGATATGCTGTAATAAAAGCAATTTTATAATATTATAAACTCCTTATTTCTGGGATTTTTCCTTTTAATGTTTTTGGACCATGGTTGAACCCAGGTAACTGAAACCAGGGAAAGTGAAACGGCAGGCAAGGGGGATCTTCCATAGTGGGAATTATAACCGACTTGATCGGGCAGGGACGCTTGCGTGGGAAGAGGCATAGGAAGTCATTAGCAGCCTCTGGCATGAAGGATGCCTCAAGCAATGGTGACTGCAGGGCTGGAGAAGGAGCTCGGTGGCCAGGCCCTTGCCTACTATGCACGGGGCCCTGGGTTCAACCCCTCGCACTCCCAATAGATTAATTAACTGTTGAGTGTGCCTCCCCTTCTTCTCTTAGGGCTCTTCCTGGTGCTTCCCCCCTGTGTCTGCCCAGAGCGGCCCCTTCTCTGTTCAGTCAGTGCCTGCAAGCTGGAGGCTCCCCTGTGCCCCAAGCCTGCAGCTTCCCTAGGTTGGGGTTCCCCGGGACTTGTCCTTGCACACCTTTGCTGCAAACCCCCGAGCTAGTTCCTTCAGACCTTTGTCTCAACACCAGTCTCAGTGAGTTTTCCTCATTGATGCATTTGCCACTCATTTCTTTGGCTCTTATGTGTCAGCACCTACTGTGTGCCGCAGTGCCGCACACTGGCCCAGGTGACAGGGTAGGAAGAAAGTCTCTGCTCTAAGAAAGTGCAGTCTTCAGAGAGTCAGAGACCTGGGAACCAGCAATCAAACTGCAGAGGACAAATGCCCTAGGGACGAGTGTGTCCTGCCAGCCTACAGGAGCCTGGCATTCACCAGCCTTGGGGTGTCTTCTTTCCAGACTTCTCCCCTGTCTTCCAAACTTCCTATTGAATTTGTGTGTGTGTGTGTGAATCATATTTCTGTTTTCTTGCTCTGATTTTTTTTTTTTGGTAGTGAGTCATAAAAGATTAGGAATGATCCAGAAATGTACCCTTGGACCAGGACAGACTCTAACAACCTGAGCAGAAAACCCAGTTATGCCTATTCCAGCCGCTCAGGGTCAGGCTCTCTGCAAGATTGAAGGAGACCACTGGCCTAGCTGATAAATGCAGTCCTTCGTTTCCTCTCTGTAGTATGGTCGCCTGCTGTGTTCCAGGTCATGATTTGTAGTGTTGAGGGGCCTGGTCTGTACTTTCAAGAGGTCACAGACAAGCAGAAGAGACCAGCGCATGGATAAACAATTGCAATGCCAAGGGCTAACTACACACAGAGGCACACAGATTGCTTGGGAAACGTGGAGGAAACATGGGGAGGGACGAGGGAGAGCGACAGCCGAAGGGGCACTGTGAGTGCGGTCTGAGGGGTACTAGGTAATTCACCAGGCTGAGAAGGCAGAGCAAATGTGCAGGAGGAGTAGCCTTGCTGGCAGAATGAAAGGCGTTTGTTTGATCAAAGAGGTTGCAAAGCACGGCCTTGGAGGAGTGACTGAGGCCTCCTCTCAGGAGTTCTGAGACTGGAGTGGGGTATGGAGGAGAGGGACTGGCAGGAAAATGGGCTTGCCTGGATGGTGCAGGGCCTCGCCTGTCATGCTTGGTCTTTGTGGCCTTTAAACATTTAACGTGGTTCTTTTAGAAAATGGGGTGGGTATCATGGATCTTCCCATCCACAAAAGAGCCTGAGGCCTATTCCCTGCCTGCTGACACAGAGGAGCGCCCCGCCCCCACAACATTCTTAAGCAGGAATGTCATGTCCCCAGGTAGATAGGCTTGGATTCTAGCCCTTCCACTTCCAGCTGATGTCACCTTGGTTTGCGGGTCACCTCCCCACAGTCCACCTCCGGCCAGAGCTGCAGCTGTGGCTGACGGTTCTGTGCAAGCTCTGATTTATCTTGGGGTTGACAGTTCCCCGTCCCTTGATCCACGCGCAAGCTCGGGCCCAGGTCAGCCCCAGACCTATGTGCCCAGGGGCAAAGGAAGCGAGGAACAAATGCGCTGGCTTCCCCTTCTCCTGGCCACCATTCTTACCAACACTTTGCCCCCAAATTCTCGAATTGCTCATGAGTGGATCACCTGTATCCTATTCTCCTTTTACTTCTTTAAAAACAAAGTTAATGTTGAGTCACTGCCAAGCAGGAAAAGAGATAAGTGCTCGCAGTCAGTTGGCCATCAGGAGCTAGACAGCTATTCAAATTTTTGTATTACTTAGAATAAAAAAGCTTAGAATATAAACTGTAACAATAAATCCTGAATTTAAATCAAACACGAAATTGAAAGAAAATTAGAACAAGGGCCCCTCAATTTGTTGCAACTTGGTTTAAAGATTTTAAAGAATTTTGAAAATCACTTTTCATTGTTACGCACTGTGTTAAAATGTAACATTCTCTACAAAAGTCAGAATATTCAGAGTATCTGAAATGGTCCTAATTTATGTTTCAAAAAAAAAAAAAGAAAGAAAAAATACTGACTTCCAGTTTTGTAAACGTTTATACTCCCCTGGTTCTGGGTTACAAACTACAAAACATACATCCAGACTAGGAGAACAAACCTGGCCAACGTGTTTGTCCTTGAGATGGTCATTGACTGAAAAGAAAATGAGGAAAATCAATTGATGGCTATGACCTTGATTATTTTTTCAACCTATGGTTGTGGCATTGTGCAGACAGTCAGGGTTTCAGAATCCACTGGTTGCTTCAATAGA
>RJWT010000756.1:30969-58444 GCA_004365215.1 Cuniculus paca | reverse complement strand
TATGTGACAGAAGACCAGAAAAAAGCAAGGATAATTAGCCCAGCAACTGCAGAATGGATAAGAATGATATGGTATTTTCATACAATGGAAAGCTGCCCAGCTACAAAGTAGGATAATCTTGAGGTTCTTTGGCAGCAACTAGAGATCATGTTCATGGGTGAAGCAGTTTGAACTCATATGAGTGAACACTAGTATAAAAAACAGGAGTTAGTGGGATCCAAAAGCACAATAGATATTATAAAAGTGATAGGGGAGGATACACCTAGGAGGAGAAGGTGGTAACCAACGTTAATTTCTTACTGTCTTGTCTTGAACTCTTGTAATGTTTTCACAATTTTGGTAGGTTTGGTTCTGTTCTGTCTCATTTTGTTAGATTTTACTGTGTCAGATGGTATGGACAGCTAGTTTGAACATAATGGGATGTATGATGGCAATCATGGTTTGTTTCCTATTATCTCTTTTTGTAGTCCTATAATGCTTTCATTCTTCTGTTTAAATGGTTTTAATATGTTTTGTTTGATTTTATTATATGTGATGGTATGAACAGCAATTTTGAAGAAAAAGAGACATTATAGTAACCACTGTCCATTTCCTATTATCTGGTTTTGAAGTCCTGTAATGCTTTCATTCTTTTGTTTTGATTTGTTTTAGTCCATTTTCTTATTTGATTTCAGTGTGTATGAGGGTATAGACAGCTATTTTGAAGAGAACAAGAGACACTAGGGAAGCCATTGTTGATTTCCTATTGTCTTGTTTTGAAGTTCCATAATGCTCTTATTATATTGTTTTTATTGGTTTTATACTATTTTGTTTTGTTGGATTGTATTGTGTGTGAAGGTACGGACAGCTATTACAAAGAAAACAAGAGACCTTATGGTAGCCACTGTTGATTTCCTGTTGTCTTGTTGTGAGGTCCTGTGTTACTTGCATTGTTTTGTTCTGATTTGCTTTGTTCTGTTTTGTATTGTTTCATTCTCTTTAAAATAAAAAAATGTGATACACACACACATGCATGTACACGCATACACATACACACACACACAGAGTATTATTCAGCCTTATGAAGGAAATCTTGCCATTTACAAAAATCATGGATGAACTGAAGGACATTATGTTGAGTGAAAAGTCAATCACTGAAAAGCAAACACTGCATGATCTAACTTATGTGTAGAATCTATATAAGTCACTCACTGAAGTAAAGAGTAGGATGGTGGTTGGGAGACAATGGGGAGTGATAGAATCAGGACATGCTTGTTAAAAATACAAAGTTTCAGTTGACGGGAGGAATATGCTTTGGAGGATATCTTCTATATAGTGTAATGGCAGAGATTACTTGTGTATGTGTATTCGAGAACTCCTAAAAGAGTAGTTTTTAATCTAGTATGAACCTTGACTTACAGTTGTCCTATATGTTTTATATGTTCTTTGACCTGTTGGTCTGGTTTTCAACCTGCATATATGATAATTAACTTTATAAATTCTTATAAATAGATGAGTCTGATGCTGGAAAAATAAAAGGGTGGTAGAGGAAAAAGGGAAAAAAGATTCAAAGTATGTTATGTATATATACCAATTCCCTACAATGAATGTCATTATTATGCTATGCAAACATATACTAATTACAGTTTAAAAAAGAATAGTTTTAATGTACTCAGCACAAGAAAATATGTATGTGAAGTAATAGATGCATTAATTAATTTGGTTAAGTCATTCCACAATGTACATACATACATATATATATACATACATATATACACATATATACATATATATATATACATATATATATGAACATCATACTGCACTCCATAAATACATACAATTGTTACTTGTCATGAAAAATAATGTTTGACATCTTAAGGAAATATTCTGTCTCTAATACTAATTTATAAACAGTTTCTCAAAAGAAAAACAGAATGACTGCTCTTTGTTTTAAACAAAAGCAGGGAAACAAGTCTTTAAAGTCACTTTTCTTTTTCGGTATTGACACTCGAACTCAGGACCTTGTACTTGCCAGGCAAGTGCTGCACCGCTGGGCTATATCCCCAGCGCTGATGTCACATTTAAAATCATCATGACTCCCACAAACGGCAGCCTCCCATCATTCGCTGACACTTACCCTCCTTCCTCAGGTACCATGAGCCTGCAAGGTGCACTCTACTCCAGAACACAGCACCCACGAAGCTCACCAGGGACATGACCAGGAGCAGCAAGAACAAAGCGTGGATCTGCACATTGGTCACTTTCTCAACCTCTGGCTTCTTGAGAGGTGACTTGACAGCATTCTGAGCAAGAGCACACGTGGGCACACACACACACACAAGATGAAAAAAAACAGAACTGTACTATGCACACAGGATTTTATGTTTTAGGTAATCCATGTTTGGTAAAATACAATTTTAAAAGTCAGAATAAATATCTAAAATGAGAGATGAAATAGGAAAGTTCTTTGTGAACTCAAAAGATACATATTAAAACTCTCTTCCTTCATACAAGCAGAAGGAAAAATCTGTAAGTAGCATTGTTTGTCATCACACATTATTTTACCTGCATGAATTTGGTTTCAAATCCAGTGTAAATGACTATGCCAATTATCCACTGAGTATTTCTTAGCTGTGTCCCTCGTAGTAAGACCTGGTCAGGCCCAATTGGAACAGGGCTAAAATTTAAAAAAGTATTGATAAAGTACCTAAGGAGTTTTAGACAAATGACAATAAAGCAAATATTTCTTCATAAAAGGAACATATTTCTGAAGGAATAGATTATTTTATTTTAATTTTTAAAGTCCATTTTATTCAAGGATAAAAAGAAACAAAAAAAAAGAAGAAAAAAAAAACTAGAACAGAATTTCAAAACACATCAATCAGAGGGCAACAATGGTACATACAGAGCACGCTGTCATCCCCAAATCATTCACCCAGAGCACAAGACATCTATATTCAATTGTCCGAACCATACCAGCACAAATCTTTCTCTTCAGCGAACTCAGAGAAATCAGTAGTATAACTATCTTAACTATTCACGTTTTTTCTTGCAGCTTGTCATACTAATAAAACAATACGATGTTTGTTACATGTGTGTCTTATTTCTTTCACTGAGTATGGTCTCAAGTTGCATCCATTTCCCTATAAAAGTGTCCAGTTTATCCCTCCTTATGGCTGAGTAGTACTCCATTGTATAAAAATATCACATCTTTTTTATCCATTTCTTGGTTGATGGACATTTAGGTTGTTTCCAAAATCTGGCTATTACTAACTGTTCTGCTATAAACATGGGTGCACATATACCACTGTGTTATGATGTTTTTAATTCTTTTGGGAAGATACCTATAAGGGGAATAGCTGGGTTGAATGGAACCTCCAATCCTAGTTTTTTGAGGAATCTCTGCACTGATTTCCACAGTGGTTGCATCAGTCTGCGTTCCCACCAACAGTGGAAAAGGGTTCCTTTTTCCTCACAGCATCTCCAGAATTTGTTATTGGTTGATTTCTTGATAAGAGCCATTCTTTCTGGGGTGAGGTGGAATCTCAGAATTGTTTTAATTCATATCTCTTGAATGACCAGGGATGTTGAACATTTTTTCACATATTTGCTGTTTGCATTTTTTCATCTGAGAAGAATGTATTCATCTCAGATGCCCATTTGTGAATTGGGTCTTTTAAATCTGGGAGGACTGATTTTTTGAGTTCTTTGTATGTTCTGGATAGTAATCCTTGTCTGAGGAACATCTGGCAAACATTTTCTCCCACATTGTGGGTTGTCTCTTCACTGTTGGTGGTTTCCCTTGCTGTGCAAAAGCTTTTCAGTAGGCTGAGATCCCAGTTGTTGATTCTTTGTGATAGTTCCTGGGCAGTCAGGGTTTTGTTTATGAAGTCTTTGCCTACACCAATGTCTTCAAGAGTTTTACTTACTCTACCGTCCAGCAGATTCAATGTTTCTGTTTTAATATTAAGATCTTTCATCCATTCTGATTTTAGCTTAGTACATGGTGAAACATATGGGTCCAGTTTTAATCCTCAGCATGTATAAAACAGTTTTTCTGGCACCATTTATTAAAGAGGCTATCTTTCTTCCAGTGAATGTATTTGGCACCTTTATCAAAAATAAGGTGGCTTAGTGTGTCTGGAGTTGTTTCTGCATCTTCTAATCTGTTCCACTGGTCTTTGGGTCTGTTTTTTGCCAGTACTATGCTGTTTTTATCACAGTAGCTTTACAGTATAATTTCAAGTCAGGGATTGTGATGCCCCTGTCTTGTCTTTGTTGCCCAGGATTGCCTTTGCTATCCTAGATTTCTTCTGGTGCCAGATAGATTTTAGGATTGTTTTTCTCTAATTCTGTGAGATATGCTACTGGAATTTTGATTGGGATTGCATTGAATCTGTATAACAGTTTTGGAAGTAAGGCCATTTTCACTATATTGGGAACATATAATTTTAGATAATTTGGTTTTAGTATCCACTTTTCACCCTTCCAAAGGTGTACTGATTAAAATTTTTAGAGATAAGAACAATCCCTCCTATCTAGGGTGACTATTAAATGTATTTATTAGAAAGAATTCTGAGGGCAAATAAGTTTTGTGTGCCAATTTTGTAACTTGGGACTGCATGAAGTACTTCAGAGCACAAAAATCAAGGTTGGGCAGCCATGTTAACTCTGACCTCCTGATCTCCAGCCCAGGGTGACTTGCTGTATGAAAGATGCACCTAAAACTTCTTAAATGGAAAGTATGCAAAAGTAAGGAAAACTTTTCCATCATTATCAAGCCTTTTTTCCTCGGTTACTTTCAAAATTTTGCTCTTTCCAATGATTTGCTGTTTAAAATAGGCCAAATACTAGTAGACAGGGGGAACTTGGACCTGACTTCTCTAGCCATAACATTTATAGGATTCTATGGTTTAAAGAGAATAATGTTCCCCAAAGGTCCAGGTTGGTAATATTGGTGGGTGCTGGAACCTTTAGGGACTGGGGACTAGTGGGGAGGGGTGGTTAGAACATTTGGGGATGCATACTTGAAATGACTGTGGACCTTTGCACTACCCCTCCCCTGCTCTGTTTCCTCACTCATGATGTAAGTTTACTCTGTCATGCACTCCAAAATAATGTGCCATCTTCCTCAAAAGCTCAAAGTGATGGGGCCTCTTAGTCTCTGACTGGAACCTCCAGTGCTGTGAACCACAATAAACATTTTCTCTTCATAAGTTAACTGCCTCAGATTTTTCATAGAGTAATGTAAAGCTAACCAATGCCCAGACATACTGATTAAGAAAACAACATACATTTTCCACCTATAATTTAAGAATTATTTTTTAAACAATTATGCAGGTATACTGGGGTATTTGGAAGTGAAGAAAAATATGAATAAGATGTTTTAAAATGCTAGTTGACAAGATAAAATCTTCCACATTCTATGTTCCATAAGAGGAAAAAAAAATATTTGAGAAGAGAAAGATGCACCTTTTATCAGTTATATGCAAGGTTCCAGTGAAGCTATTGAAATGACGATTAGGTCCTTCACATTCAATCTTTCCAGATATACTTAATAATTGTTTTTCTGTTTGCATTTCAGCTGTTTCTGGCAAAGCCTATAAAATAAGAAAAAAGGGGGAAACAAAAATAAAAATTTAACATACTGTGGCAAAGTTCTAAATTTCTAACAGTTAATAAAAATGATAAAAATATCTAAAATAATTTACATACTACTTTAATATACTTTAGAAGATTTTGCCATTGCAATATTTTCAAATAATTTTAATAAAATCAAGACATTTTTCATCACTTCTGAAAATATCACTTATGAAAGTATAATCATTAAAGTCAAATGTCATATAAAATTGACACATTTATGTATGTGCCTAACAAGGCTGACCTATATGGATAACAAGTAGCTAAGATCTAGAAAAGTGAGTCCAAACTTTTGCATGCATCAGATTCACTAAAGAGGTCTGGTGAAAATCAGATTGCTGGCATCCATCTTCAGGCTTTCTCCCTCCCCTACTGCATCTTAGTAAGGTGGTTGGATACAAGATCTACACACAGAAATAAGTACAGCTTAAATTCTCAACTTATGTCATTCAAATTGAGCACATATATTTTAAGATAGGGTATTATTAAGTCACTAAATTGGCCAGGCTGGGCTCAAACTCTATCCTCCTGACTCAGTATCTGAGGGTGCTGGGATTACAGGCATGTGCCTACATGCCTAGCTATTTTTATATTCTTGACAATAGCCATTCTGACCAGGGTAAGATAAAATTTCAACGAAGTTTTGATTTGTATTTTCCTGTGCCTAAAGATATTGAACATTTTTAAAATATACTGATTGATCAACTATCCTATTTCTTTTGAGAATTCTCTGTTCAATTCATTTGCTTATTTAATATCTGAGCTATTGGGAGGAGCTATTCGTTATCCATATAGGTCAGCCTCATTAGCCACATACATACTCTAGATATTAAACCTTTGTCAGAAGAGCTAGCAAAGATTTTGTACGCTGTCCTTTCATTTTATTGATTGTTTCCTTGGCTGTACAGAACCTTTCTAATTTGATGTTGTCCCATATGTTGATTTCCATTGTATTTCCTGTGCTATTGGGGTTCTAATCAAGAAATCTTTGCCTGTGCCTATGGTATCAAGTGTTTCTTTTCACTTTATGTTTAAAAGTTTTGACATTATTTATATATTTTAGATACCAGTCATTTGTCTGATATGTGATCTTACAAATACTTTCTTCCCCATCTGTAGCTTGTTTTTTTTTAAAGACATACTTTTGGTTTTGGGTGATATCAACATGATACTAGCTTCAGAAATGAATTAAGGTGTGATTTCTTCTCTCTTCATTTTTTCTGACAGCAGGTAGAATTGGTGTTGATTTTCCTTTGCATGCTTAATAGAATTCTATAGTAAAGACACTGAGGCCTGATTTTTTAGGGAGGTCATTTTTAAATTATTAATTCAATTTGTTTATTATGTATATGACTTATTTGATTTGTTTCAAATGTTTGGAGATATTCCTGTTATTTCTCCATTACTGATTTCTAGTTTTATTTTATAATACTTGGAGAACACAGTCTGTATGGTTGCTATTCCTTTAATCTTAGCAGATTTGTTTCATCAGTCAGGTATCATCTGTCTTGTAGTATGTTCGTGGACACTTTAAAAATAGAGATATCCTTCTGTTGTTGGGTATTCTTCTATGACAGCCTATTGTTGAATGTTCTATAAACATTAAGTAGATCCTTTTGGTTATGTTGATTTCTTCAATATCCATGAGGATTTTCTGTTTGGTTTTTATGATCATTGTTCTTGAACTGTTCAACTATAATGAGTTTTCATATTTCTTTTCAGTTCCATCAATTGTAGCTTAACATGTTTTTCAGCTTTGATTTTTCATATGATTACCTTAGGACCACTAGGTCTTTTTGACACTATATAATGATAAAAATGAGTTGACACCTTTATCATTATATAGCTAGCCTGTTTGATTTAGTAATTTCCATTGCTCTTAAGTCTACTTTATTTGATCATTAGCATAGTCACTTCTGACTTCTTTTTATTAATCCTTGATTATATAGTATTTTTCATTATTTTACTTTATACCATCTCTTCATTACATTTGAAGTGAGTTTCATGTAGACAGTGTATAGCTGGGTCATAGTTTTAAGTTTAGTCTATGTCTTGTAATTGGTAAATTAGATCATTTACATTTAACATTTCTTCTCATTGTTCCCTCTGGGTTTGTTTTCATTTTTACTTATTTTTTCTTTTCTCTCTCTTGTTGTCCTAGGGATAATTGAGCATTTTTTAGAATTTCAATTTAATTCTTGAATAGTGTTTTTCGTGTATCTCTTCACATTACTTTAGTGGCTGCTTTAAGTACTACATTGTTTATACACAACTTCTCAGAGTCTATTTGTGTGATCATTTTTACAAGTTTGATTAAAGTGTAGAAGCTTTGATTCCCTTTATGTCCTTCCTCAGCACAGTATATATCTTATTTTCTCTACATACATTTAAAACTATATGAAATAGTTTTATAATTTTTCCTTCATCATTTGTAATTTTTAAAACTCAAGAGAAAAAATCTATTGTGTTTAGCCTTATTTTCACTTACCATGTTCTTGCTTTCTTATATCACTTCCTAAATTGTTTTCTTTCTGTTGAGAGACTTTCCTTTAACCATTCTTTTTTGAAGTGGGACTTCTGGCAACACAATCTCTTAGCTTCCCTGTATATGAAAATGTCGTAAGTTCCTACCATTCTCTAACGATACATTTTTTTGGATGTAATTCTTGAATGTGTGGTGCCATGTGTTCCTGACCTCCATGTTTTTTTATTTGTTAATGAGAAATCTACTGTTATTGAAACTGTATCTCCTCTACAGGTAAAATATCATTTCTCTCCCACTGCTTTCAATTTTTTTCTTTGTTTTCAGAAATTTGACTATGATCTATTTTGTGATGAGTTTGCTCAGATTTATCTTTTATAGTTCACTCAGCTTACTGAATCTAAAGTTTAAGTCCTTGGCAGATTTGGAAGGTTTTCAGCCAAATGATTCTCTTTTTGTCCTTCTCCCAAGACTCTGGTGATCCTGGAGGAGTCCAAGAAGTCAACAAGAAGCTAAAACCTCCTGTGAGTTGGAGCCATTCATGGACTGCTAGGGAAGGAGAACAAGAAGTCAACAAGAAGCTAAGACCTCTCATGAGTTGGTGCCATGCACAGGCTGATTGGGGGAGAGCCAGATGCCAGCCCCTTCTGGCATGCGGGCAGGGAGACAAGACGAGCCAACACCTCCCCTGCCCCAGCTGCCCTGCACACCCTGTAAGTGACTGGCTGATCCAGAGAAACACAGGTTGTGATGATAGATAATGAGGTAAAATACAATTTAATGCTTGGAGTGTTTAATGTTTCAGTGACTTTGCAGGCCTAAAGCCGGTAGTCTGAACATCTATTCAAAGCATAACAATACACAATGTACCACATATGGGGGATCTCCTTCTGAAGGTGGTGGCCATTGTTAATTCCCTATTATCTTGTTTCAAAATCCTGTATCATTCTCATTGTTTTGTTTGGTTGATTTTTATTCTGTTTCATCTTGTTTGATTTTGTTGTACCTGATGGCATGGGCAGTTATTTCAAAGATAACAAGATATATTATGGTAGCCATTTTGGATCTACTATTATCTTGTTTTGAAGTCCTGTATTGCATTCATTGTTTTGCTTTCAATGGTTCTATTCTGTTTCCGATTTGTTTGATTTTACTATGTCTGAAGGTATGGGCAGCTAATTTGAAGACAACATGAGGCATTAGAGTAACCATTGTTGATTTCCTATTACCTTGTTTTGAAATCCTGTGTTACTTACATTGTCTTGTATTGATTGGCTTTATTCTGTTTTATTTTGCTTGATTTTATTCTCTCTAAAATTAAAAAAAAAAAAGACTCTGGTGATCCTAAAGTCCACTGTCACAGGTCTCTGAGACTCTTCTCATTTTTTTTAGTCTATTTTTTCTCTGCTATTCAACATGAATAATTTCTATAGCTTTACCTCTCACTTAACTGATTCTTTTCCCTGATCCTTCCATTCTGATGTTAAGACTATCACATGAGGTCTTTTAAAATATTTTAGTATATTTTTAATTTCTAAACTTTTCATTAGGTTCTTTTTTTATATCTTCTCTTTCTTTGCTGAGACTTTCTGTGCCTCAGCTGGGATTTGCATCATTTTTACAAAGGTAGTGTATAACTTTGTTCAATTTTCATGCATATTTATCATTTCTCCTTGAAGTTTATTTATTTACTTTAGTGATGGTTGCCTTAAAACCTGTAGGATATTCTAATATCTGTTATGTTGGTGTTGGCATCAATTTATTATCTTCTTCACTTAGTCTGAGATCTTCTTGGTTTCTAGTATGAAGTTTTTTTTATTAAACCTTGAAAATGTGGAATAACATATAATGAAACTTTCAGTCTTAATTAACCCTCCTGTCCTACCTGGCCTCTGCTGATACCACTCCAACAGGGGGAGACAGTACTGCCTCATTACTGCCAGATGGCAACACAGTGCACACTTAGTCTCTGCCAGTGGGCAAGGAGTGATTTTTTACTGCAGCTGGGTAAGGGTGGAGGTTGTGGTTCTTCTTTCTTGTGGTTCTTCCTGGTTTGAAGGTGTTGGAGCACTTACTAGTTTCAGCATGGTCTCTCTCCACTGACACTGAAAATCAGGAAGGACCTCACTACCACCTGGTTGGAATGGAAGTCTTGGATCCCTGCTTGGCCTTCTTGGACACTACTTTCAAAGGAGAGTTGGGATGTTACACTACAGCCCAGAAATCTAGGTTGCTTGCTCAACCTTTGCTGGAATGGGTGGGGGTAGAGTCACATTTTTATTATGATATAAAGTTGCTGTGGTTTAAAGCATTCTATTTTGCTGAGCTGTCTCTTTGTTGGTATTTTAACTAGCTATAGGAAACTTTCGTGTGGCATTTTGTGTTCAAGTCTGTTGGTCTTCCTGGGTTTCTGTCTCCAAGTCTTGGATGTATGAAGCACAAGGAAACCCCAAGGAACTGAGCATCACATTCTTCTCAGGTACCTTCATCTTCCAATCTTTCAGAATCATCTTATGTTTGTTTTCTAATCCAATGCCCAGTAATGTCCAGTGCTGTTAGTTTATCTACAGGAAAACAGGAATATCCATTTTCCCACAAATAAGTCTGTAATTGCATTTTTTAAAACTGTAAGGTGCCAGGGGTGGTGGCACACACCTGTAATCCCAGCACTTGGGAGGCTGAGGCAGAAGGAATGCAGTGAATTCAAGGCCAACCTGGTCTATACAGTAAGTTAAAGGCCAGCCTGAACTGCATAGCGAGATGTCATCTCAAAAAAAAAAATCTGTAAAGTACCAACTAACTATTGTTATTACTGGGGATAAAGGTAGAATCCAGCAGTGGAGTGGGTTAAATAGACTACATATATTTCTGTATTATTTATATCATTTTTACAAAGGTAATGTATCTCTTTAAGTTCAATTTTTTTCCATTTTCAATTAAAGTTTTCCAAAATGCTTAGCACACAAACATATGTCTAGACAAATGTAAAATCAGAGGCTTCTTCACTAAGCAAACAGAAAAACAGTCATCTTAAAGGTCAATGTCTTTCTCTCACTAATAAAAAATTGACTGGAAAACTACCTTTTTGCATTCATAATCATGTTTCTCTGAAATTCAAATGGTAACTTAAAACAACTGGTATATGGTCATCTAGTCTTCAATGATACTCTCTTTTCGATCTACTTATGATATTTTAGTTGTAACATTAGCTTTGCCACTAAATCACTAATAAAAATAGCTTCAAAACAATGTGCATCAAAGTTTGTAATACTTTATGACTGGAATTCATACTATATACTTTTTTCTAGCAATGATAATACATTCACCTAGTTCTTTCTTATAATAATAATAGCAACAAAATAATAATAAAGTACCCTTTGCATACCAAATATGAATAAATCTCAACCACTCAATAGTGAAGAAAGAATTGTCTTCATGAAAAAACAACTGGTACCTAACATAACTTGACCTTGATAACTCTGATGTAAAATTAGGGTAAGTAAAGATACCTGTCGTATCTTTAGGTTTGTCTCTCCATCCAGATTAGATGTTGCAATGTAACACATCGACTGAGGTTCACTAAGGAAAATAAAACAAAGAATATTCAATGTCTTTTCATCAAATTATTTGCCAAATAATGAATAGTAGGAAATGTGATGTATATGAGTAAACATGCTTCAAAACTGAAAGAACTACAGACAACTATTTTTCCAGAAGGTACTAGTAATCTGATTCTACCAGCCTAAAATCCATCATGTGTAATGGCCCAGTTCTAAAGGTTCTACCCTTTAGTCCTGTGTGATACTCTTTTACCTCAAAAAGAGAAGTTGATAAAGATGACAGAGGTTATTTGTCAGAACAGATACATGTGAGGTCAAATCTAAAATTCTGATAGTTGCTCAAATGGTCCATTATAATTCCCAAAGGCTCAGGCTCTATACCCATCAGAGTGTGATTACATCTTCCAGCACAAGTGTAGACAGAGTAGAAGACCTGAGACAAAAATTATACTTGAGACTTTTCTGTTTCCATCTCATCAGAAGAATTAGGAAGCCAAGGTACTGATTTAACACTTGCCTTGCCAGAGTATTCCATGTCAGACACCAACTCAATTATGAAAATTAATCACTTTGAAGGAAAATCCAGAAATAACAAAATTGTCCATTAGTGTTTATTGACTCTTAAGAGTCAATAAATAAATAAAAATAACTTATTTATTTTAATTGATCCCATTCTCTGAAATAATCAGGTTTAAAATACAATAATCTGTATTAATTTATCTAGCTGCAACCATATGCCACAATCCCTCATCTGTAGTTTGCTTTCTGTGGTTTTAGTTCTCCACAGTTAACCTCAGTCCAATAATACTAAGTTGAAAATTGTAAAGACAAACAATTCATAATTTTTAAATTGTGCTCATTTTGGGTGGCATCATGAAATCATACACTATCCTGTTCTGTTCCCCCAGGATGATCATACCCTTGTGACGTGTATCCTCACTGTATACACTACTCCCCGCTTAATCACTTCGTATCTGTCTTCATTCAAGATCCACCATTGCTGTATTGTGGGGCTTCTGCAACCTTTACCTATCAGCTTAAAAATACCTCATTCACCTCACTTCATTGTATCACTTTGTCATGTATCGTGTAATCACAGAAGAAAAGTAAATAGAATACAATAAGATATTTTGAGACAGAGGACACAGCCATATAACTTTCAGCACAGGATATTGCTATAATTGCTCTATCTTATTAGTTACAATTGTTAACCTCTCGCTGTGCCTAATTTATAAAAGCGAACTTTGCCACATATACAGGAAAAAACAAAGTAAATATAGGCCTCAGTATGATGTGCATATAGTTTTAGGCATCCAATGCATGTGTTCAAAAGTAATTCTGGTGAATACGGGAGAGTTCTGCATCCCAAAATAACAACTAATTCTGTGTATAGTCATATAAAACCAGAGCTTCCTTAAGGATACCAGTGATGTGATACAGTAAAGACCTCCACAAACCCTCTCCTTTTAAACCAATGAAAACAACTGGCAAAATGGTCAGGACTAACTTTTTCACAACTCTGGAAATTAAAGGCCCAAAGTAACCCAGTGAGATTTTATTTGAGAACTATTGCTAAATCTTTGCAAAAACAATGAACTTTTGATGTTTTATCTTGCCCTAGTCCCATCACTTGCTTCTAGCTTATGATAACTAAACATTAACAACCCACATTGGACTGGACTTCTTTCAAGCTGTATTTCCAAGCATCCATTATTCATTCAGTTTGATGCTCTGTTGAAGACCCAACAGAAAGGATAGGTATAATTTGAGAGCTTAACCAGTGCTAGGATCCTTTGCCTAGTCATAGGATCACCTATCAGTCATAGGATCACCTCCTTGTGGGAGGATCCCTGGGCTCCATCCCTTGTCTCTCACACTCCCAAAGTTCTACAAAGTGAAAGCTCAAGGAGATTGGTTGGAGACTGACAGACACTCTCAAGCTTAAAGCCTAGGTTTGCATGAAATTTCCCTTTAGGACTCCTAGGATATAATTTCATTCTGGGGTTTCTGGTTTTCATGTTATTATGCCACTCAAATAACATTTAGAAAAGTGTATTGCAGCTTTGTTGTATTAATGTAGGCAGGGTGAACTACTTAGAAAATGTAATCTAAAAAACCCACCAGGAAAATAAAAACTCCAAGAATAATGATTTTTATCTTCTCCTTGCCTTCCCCTGCCCTCCAAAAAACAATGGTTCTCATTCAATCAGTGCTTTATTGGGGACAAGGAAAGGACAAAGAAAGTCACACATAAAAATGACATAGCAGTTACAAAAACAAAACCTCTGATGGTGCCTCTTGTGTCTCCTTGGTCAACCCAATACTCTGAGACAAAACCAAAAGGTAAACACACATCAGCAATGGTTAAGCTTCTTTGTTGACTGGATTAATGCACGGAAGACAAAAGAAGCAAGCGCACCTGGCAGAAACAGAAGTTTGTATTGGTGCTGCTGCTTTTCTAGAAGCTTGGAGAATGGCTCCAGAATGAATCCATCTCTCTTCCCAAGAAATTCACTCTCCAAGGCAGTGTGTGTCTAGAAGCCTGGAAACATTTTATGGAACCGTTGAAGATGATTGGAACATGGCCTGGTGACCCAGCTGGCCAAATATGTCGCTCTCAGGTAACTTAGCCTGTGTCCTTTACTGTGGTTACTCTTGCCTATGCTCACCCAAGCCCAGCACATGATTTTATTGTGCACACAGGCTGGGTTCCCCAGAGTACTCAACATAGAAGCAAAAATGAAGGTAGTAAAACAAGACCTACTGGGAAGGAAGGAAGTACCTCCTATAGAGAATTTCTGTAAAGTTCCCTCCCAAGCAGCTGGCGAATAAAGCAGGATATAGCTTGAAAAAAAATACCAATAGCAGCTATGTTTTGAAATCTAGACTTAATTCAAGTTTACCTGGGGACATTGTGTAAATTACTTAATCTGTATTAGTATGCTTTTAGAATGGGAATACCTCACAATTGCCATGAGACTGAAATGAGATCTTTTTTTTCAGCTGAGGAGAATGTCTGTAAGAAACTTCAGAAGGAATCAAATTAATTTGTTATCAGAATAGAAAAAATATATTTGAGGAAATTAACATAAAAGTATTGAATGAGAGCTGACAACACATGACCAACAGGCCACAAGTGGCCCCTGCCTATTTTTATAAATACAGTGCTATTCGAGTATAATCATACCCATTTGTTTCTATATTGCTTATGGCTCTTCTAACAGGTAGAGTTGAATAGATCCAAGAGAGACTGCATGGTCCATGAAGTTGAATACGTTGATTAGCTGCCCATTACCAGAAAAATTGCAACCACTGGTCTACAATAATGTGAAAATGATGAGGTAGGGAAAAGTATCCTCTGCTCTTGGTTTTCTTAAAATTTCCAGTTCAGAATAAAAGTTTCTCAAATGTTTCCTAACAGAACTAACCTGGAAGAAATCAGGACCATATCTGCAGGAAGCAACTCTCCATTCGAGGCCTTTATAATGTCACCCACTTTTACCTTTTAAACCAGGAAAGAGAAAAGAGAAGTGTGAATTTCAAAAGCACAAGCAGATTCAACCATGTCAAATGTTTTCCCTAAAAAAGTACACTATTAAAATCCTTTAGTTATCATAATAAAATTCCAGTTACATTAGAAAGAACATTTTCTTTCTCGACAGATTCATTCCTCTAGAGTGGTTATTCTTAACTAGGGGTGATTTTGCCCTCCTCATCAACCAGTGACATTTGACAATGTCTGGAGACATTTGTGTTGCCACAACTGTTGGTGTGAGAAAGATAAGGCTACTGACATCGAATGTGCACAGGACAGGGATGAAGCTAAACATCTCACAGTGTAGAGGACAGCCCCACAATAAAGAATGATCTAGTCTCAAATGCAAGTAGTACTGCAGTTAAGGACTCTTAATGTAGTGTAGAATGAAATGTGCTAGCATTGGAAAAGTGATACAAAAAGACAGTACTGTTTTTGTAATTATGTGGCATTCAAACATTATCACATCTGTAATGGCCTGCTTTATGACCTGTTTTCCTCTGCTGCTCTGTGAGAGGATATATATGTGTGGTTGAAGCGATACATGTGGAACCTGCAGAGTGAGGAGAACCTTGAAAGCTATAGTGTGCCTTTAAAAACCTAGAGGACAAATTCAAGATGGGAGGAGAAATAGATTGATAATTTATATTTTATACAGAAATTCACATTGTAATGAATAATAAACAATTTATAACTTACATATTAACTTACAACAGTGTCTAAAAAAGTACTGTGATGAGAAGTTGAAAGCACAATTAAAACTAGATTTTCCTACAGAAACAATATCAGTGTATAAAATTTTGCATCCATGAACCTGCAACAGACATGTTGAAGGTCATTACTATCATATTTCTTACAAACCTTTTTCTTCTTTCTTCACTGCACCCCTAAATTAACTGTGTCTTAACCTTTTAAGTGCCTACCATGCAGGTGATATAGAAAGGATTCAGAGGAACAAGAATTCTGGGTCCCTGGCTTTGGCTGCTTAACTTATTTTGCCAGTGCAAGGCATGGGGAATAAATTATCATTCACTGTACAATCACTGTATTTTCTTAAAAGTGCATAATGATTATATTCATCATGGCGAGTTGGTATCAGTCCATTTTCTGTTTCTATAACAAAATACTTGAAGCTGTATATTTTATAAAAAGAGTTTTATTTAGCTCACAGTTCTGGAGACTTGAGAGCATGCTGCTGGCATCTCCTCAGCCCTGGTGAGTGCCCTGTTAGCTGCACCACAATGTGGCATGTGGCATTATGGAGGAAGATGTGTGGAAGACCTCACATGAAGACACAGGAAGAACCCAGGCTTGCTCTTTTGTAACAATTCCCTCTTGCAGAAAATAACCAAGGTCTTATAAGAAAACATTAATCCCTTCCAAGGGCTCAGTTCCTAGTGACCCAGTCACCCTGCACTACACCCTACCTCTTAAAGATTCTGCCCCCTCAATATTCACACTCTATCAACCAAACTTTCCACACATGGGCCCTTGGGAGACAAACTGCATTGAAAACACAGCATTTACCTTGTGCTCAGCAAGAAGCCCACCACTGTACCTCGCCTCTTCTCTTCTCCCCTGACTTTCTATTCACAGGAATCAGACTGCCACTCACTGACCCAGCTGTCCTGAGATCTTGTCACTAGAAATGGAATGTTATCTCTCACTGAATCTCAATAAGAAAAGTGAAGTAATTATTGAGTCACAAACTTTTTCCCACTCTGAGAAAAAATATTAATGATACTTAGATATTAAAATATTCCTGGAGTTAACTGTCCAAAGACTTATGTTGGTCATCAATTAATTATTGGTGAGGAGTCATCAGGGGATGCTTCCCACTGGTAACCAGCTCAGTCGGAAGGCAGTGGTGGGCCCTGCCTTCATGCACATTCCATCCCCCATCAGGGATGCTTCCTGCCCCAGGTAGCAGCATGGGCTGGGAAAAACAGCAGCCGGCCTTGCACTAGTACACCCAGTGGCCACCATTGGATCTTGATAGCCAGCACTGGCCAGGAGAATCAAACAGTCATGCTCCAGAGAAATTGAAGGCAATGCAGGAAGTGCCTGGGACCCCACTGTTTGTTTGAAAGAACCCAGGAAAATTTCAAGACAAAGAAGCAAAAAGCAGTCTCTGGACTCCAACCCATGTAGAACAAGTCCAGGAGATGTAAACATGGAAGACATCAGGAGTCACAAACCTGAAGTTTCTGCAGTGATGGCAGCTAAAGAGACAACTTCATGAGGTTATAAAAGAAATTAGAACAGAAATACTATCTCAGGTAAAAGGAGAAATGAAAAACATAATAAAAGAATTGCTAAGCACCTCTAAAGAAGACATAGATTAAAAAAATAGAGGAGCATAGGAAAATGAGGGAAACCATGAATGAACAATATGAAAAAGATTTAGAATACATGAAACAGATTCAAAGAGACATCAAGGAAATTAAAAACTCCACTGAACGCTAGCAAAACTGCTTGAAAGAAACGGATGATAGACTTTCAAACCTTGAAGACAGGTGTGCAGCTTGCAATCATGAAAGGCAAGATCTCTTAAAAATAACAACGAATGAGGAAATAACAATTCAACAACTACAAGAAGACACAAAGAAAAATAATTTAAGATTAATAGGTGTCAGTGAAAAAGCAGGGGTCAACATAAATGACATTAAAATTCTATTTACAGAATAGTGGAAAACTTCCCAAACTTTCTGGGATCTTGATTATTATATGTCTAGGTGTAGATTTATTTTGGCTATGGCTAGCTGGAGTTCTATTTACAGAAATAATTTTGGAGAACTTCCCAAGCATGGGAAAAGGAAGTGACATTCAAATAAGTGAGGCATATAGAACTCCAGCTAGCAATAACCAAAACAAATCTATACGTAGACATATAATAATCAAGATCCCAGAAATTCAGTAAAAGAACAGAATATTAAAAGCTGTTAGAGAAAAGAAACAGATCACTTACAAAAGAAAACCCATCAGAATTATGACAGACTTTTCAACACAAACCATCAAGTCAAGAAGAGATTGGAGGAAAGTATTTTAAGTGCTGAAAGAAAACAACTTCCAACCCAGATTGATGTACACTACAAAACTATCTTTTAAAATTAATGGAGAAACAAGATACTTCCATGACAAAGAACAACTCAAGGAATTCATGACCACCAAACCAACCCTATAAAGAATACTAAAGAACATTCAAGAGAGACATAAAAAAAGACCACAGTTCCAGGAACAGAGGCAGAGGGGGATCACAGAGCAGGGCAGACAATTGAATGGAGGGGAAAAATAGACAGCCAACATCAGGAAAATACCATGGCAGAGACAAGCCAGTGCATGTTTGTCACAACTATTAATGTAGATGGCCTCAATTCACCAATAAAAAGAAACACAGGCAGAGTGCATTAGGAGACAGGATCCATCAATATGCTTTATTCAAGAAACACATGTAACTCAAAAGGGGGTTCATAGACTGAAAGTCAAAGGAGAGAGAACAATGCTGTCTATGACAGGGAACCAGAAAGAAGTGGGGGTCGCTTGCCCATCAGTTGCAGAGTGGATAAGAAACACATGGCATTTTATACAATGGAAAACTGCTCAGCTATAAAGAAAGATAACCTCAAAGCTCTTGTAGATAAAGGGATACAACTCGAGATCATGTTCATGGATGAAATGGTTCAGAGTCACATGGGTGAACATTGTGTTGTCTCCCTAGTATAAAAAACTAAAGGAGTTAGTGGTATCCAAAATGCACAATAGAGGTTGTGAAGATGAAAGGGGAGGAGATGTCTACAGGGGGAAGGCAGTTAATTTATTATTCTGTTTTGAAACCCTGTATTGTTTTCATTGTTCTGTTTAGTTTGGTTTGATTCTGCTTTGTTTTGCTTGATTTTATTATATATGATGGCATGGACAGCTATTTCAAAAATAACAATGTATTATGGTAGCTATTACTGATTTCTCATTATCTTGTTTCAAAGCCTATATTGCTTTACTTGTTTTCTTTTGATTGATTTTATTCTACTTTGTTTGATTTTATTATGTCTGATGGTACAAGAGGCATTATAGTAGCCACTGTTGTATTCCAGCTGTCTTGTTTTGAAGTCTTGTATCACGTTCATTGTTTTGTTTTGATTGACTCTATTCTGTTTTATTTCTTTTAGTTTTATTCTCTTCAAAATAAAAAAATCAATTATTGGTGGGGACAAAGCCAATATCTACCCCCCCCAAAGTCACTCGAGCTTATATCTTGCTATTATTTGAATGTTTGTATTCCCCAAAAATTCACTATGTTGAAATGCTAACCTCCAGTGTGAGGTATGAGGAGGTGGAGCTTTTGTCAGGTGATTAGGTCATGAAAGTGGAGCTCTCGAGAATGGAATTAGAACCTTATAGAGGAGGCCATACAAAGCTGCCTTGTCCATCCCAAGTGAGGACACAGGTAGAAGGCAACATCTATGGGGAAGGCATCATCTACCAGTGCCTTGGTCTTGTACTTCCCAGCTTCCAGAGCTGTGAGAAATAAATTTCTGTTGTTTATAAGTCACCTAGCTTAAGGTATTTCATTTTATTTTTTTATTTTATTTTTTTTGTGGCACCAGGGATTGAACTCATGACCTCGTACTTGCCAGGCAGGGGTTTAGTCCACTGAGCCAAATCCCCAGCTCTTGTCTTTTTGAGACGGGGTCTCACTATGCCATTCAGGCTGGCCTTGCACTAATTTTGTAGCCCAGGCTGGTCTTGAACTCACAATGATCCTCCTATCTCAGCCTCCCGAGTGCTGGGATTATAGGCGTGAGCCACCACGCCTGGCAAGGTATTTCATTTTAGCAGCCCGAATGAACTAAGAACTATTCCCAAGGCAAGTATTCATAACAACATTCCATAAGATACCATATAAAAGCTGATTTGTACCCACAGCAACAGTTTTTAAAGCATTGTCTTTAACAATTCCATGCACAGAGATAACACTGAGGTGCATTAAAAAGTGTGTAGACTCCCAATCACATAGACTCGAGTTCATGTCCCATTTTCACCACCTGTAAGCTGTAAGAACTTGAGCAAAATACATATTCCCTTTGGTTCTCTATTTCCTCATCTATCAAATAGCCATAATATTATGATTCTTGAGGATATGTTTCACAGATAAAACCCTGGAACTTTAAGTACAAGGTAGGTGTTAATTACTAAGTTAAAAATTTAAATGTGTTCTTACCTCCTGCCACATAATCCTGTCCCATGAATTCTGTCTTAATACTGAAAAAGAAATAGCTAGATACTAATTTTAATTATTGCATTAGGTAAAGCCCAGAATAATTAAAATATTTATCTCAAAGTAAGATTCTTTATAAAGTTTTATCTTTGTTAATTTTTTACATATACTATGAATATTTAAATTGTGTTCACAAGCATAATACTAAAATGAAACTATATATTATATATTGATATAGTAACAGAGAGACAAATAGAGTCTATATTAAGCCACCTGCAGTTCTAAAAAGAAAACAATTTGTAAGTATATATTAAAATACTGGTTGATATTCTAAAAAGAAATATATTTCCAATCAATTATAACACAACACATAACAAAACTGGGTTTAGGAGAGGATACATAATATCCAGGTATTTTTATGGACGTAACTGTCATATCCTTACTATTTCATCATTCTCATATTTTTTAACCCTTCATTATAAGTAACATAATTATTAATTCTAATATATGGAAACTGTGTGTCTTTCTGGTTTTTGTGCCTATTTACTGTATTTCTTTAAATATTTTATAAAATTATTATTAGTAAAATGTTATTTTCTTGTAGTGGAGGAGGTGAATAAAAGCACAATCTAATATCTCCTTGTCATAGGGTTCTCCAGAGAGACAGAACCAAAAAAAAAAAAAAATATATATATATATATAATCTCCACTCATGAATTTAATTTGTTCTACGATTTTGGAAAAGATAGCCATGTTTGTGTTTATGTGAGAAAGATGGTTGCAATCATGTTTGTCTCCCAATGCAAAATTTGTATACAAAAACAAAATTTTGCCAAATGCTTCTGTTTGCAAACCAACTTGTTCACAAACAAATACATTAGTAAACCAAAGCACTACATATAGATACCCGATTTACATATATATATGTGTGTGTGTGTAAATATATAAATATATCTATCTATATCTATATCTATTGAAGATTATACATGAATTGGCTCTCAAGATTATGGAGGCTTACATATCCCAGGATACTCTGAGTTGGCAAGCTGAAGATACAAGAGAGATGATAATGTGTTTTCAGTCTGAAGGTAGTTAAGATGGAGTCTCAGAAAGAGCCACTATTGTAATTTCAGTTTGCAGGTAGAAAAAGACTTAATGTTCCAGTTCAAATGTCATTAGATAAGAACCATTCTTTTACTCAGGAGAGGATCATCCTTTCTGCTTTGTTCAGTCCCTCAACTGATTGGATGAAGACTACCAACATTATGAAAGGCAACCTGCTTTGCTCAGTCTAGTGATTCAAATACTAATCTCAGGCCAAAAAACTCATGAAAATGCACAGAATAATGTTTGACCAGATACAAAGGCATCCTATTCCCCAGCCAAACTGACATGTAAAGATAGTCATCACAAATCCACCCATACCATTTTGGGACTCATTTACATCTCCTTAAACTCCATGCAAACATAACAAAGTCATAATATCACTTAACATGACACCATATCCTGAATAGAATCAGTATCTGATGTTTTGGAAAAGAAATTCAGTTCCACAGAAGGTAAGGTCCTTGAGTGACCTTTAGTTGTCTCTATATTCTATAACTTAAATACTACAATGTAAAATTTAGAACTATGTAACATTAGAAGCCACATGCACACCCAGCCCACTTCACCCTTGGATCCCATACCCTGGCCACAGTCACTGCCCAACTGAGTCCACTCTGCAATTTGTTGCCCCTCAGCATGGAACAGCAGAGGTGCTACCTAAATGACCAACCTGATCATGGTTAAGCACCCAGGAGAGAAGGTAAGTCCCAGATTGTTGACAGGTCTCTGACTAGTGGAAAAATAATGGACCAAACCAGCAGCACTAATCCCAAGAGAAGCCTATGGCTACTGCAAACTACAAAAACAGTATGAGATTATACTCTAAAAGTACTCCTTTATGGCAGGTTAGAAGTGCAAAAGAAATCCAGTGCAGTGCCCACCATATGGAAAAGGGTTTAATCAAGAGCCATTTGGGGAAGGATTATTGTAAGAATGAACCACAGCACTGAGTCCCCAGTCACCACAGTAACTAGGTGAGAGAAACAGTCACAAGAGATACTTCGGAGAGGGTGTGTGCTAGACAGAGAACCCCTGAGAAGTTCAAGCTCAAGGCAGGAAGGACATGGGGCCCTGCCCTCTGTGCTGAGAAGCCAGGCCCAGTGAGTATGTCTTAGACAAGCAGCTGGATCTGAAAATGCCGGCAATGAGTCTAGTGGTCTACTTGAACTCCCACCCTGCTGCCTACATCCAGCATAAAGCAGGGTTCTGATTGCTTCCCTTATCTACCAACATAAGGAAGGCTATGCTTTGGCTTGGATAGTTTCCACAGTCTGGGACTGTCTTAATTACTTTCCTATTACTGGAATAAAATATCCAGTGCCCAAACTCAAAGGAGAAAAGGTTTATTTGAGCTCACAGTTTATAGGTTTCATTCCATAGTCAGCTAGGTCCAAGACAGGACAGCATGGTAGAGGGGCATTGCAAAGAGTCCATGATGTGGCAGGGAGAAAGCAACAGGCAGTGAGCCTCTCTTTCCATTTTTATTTCATTCAGGATACAAGTCTATTGGTTGGTGCCACCCACACCCAGATTAGGCCATCCCATTATCCTCTATCAGAGCTATTCTAAACCAATCAGTAGACTAACTAGAGTTATCACAAACCTATAATCTAGTATCACTCATCCATGATCCAGCCACTTCCCAAAAGCCCCACCTGTGAACACATGATGATTTAGAGGGACATCTACCATAGATATAAACCAGCACACAGATGTATGGACAGAGGAGTCTTTAAAATAGGGGAAAGGCTGTGGGGAGGGAGGACTAGCCCCATCCTGCCGGAAACAGCACCACACTGGGGCCACCATAGGACCGGAACATCCAGAGTTAAGCCTCTCCCCCTATTTCAATGATAGTAACATATATATGTTGGCCATTTTGTATTTAAAAAATAAAAATAAAAATAAAAACATAAATAAAAATAAAGTAGGAGAGAGAGACACCTCACAAACCCGCAGGCCATAAAGCTACATAGAGAAAACCATGACTTACTGGACTGTAGAACCTGCAAAGAAATTACCTACTCAACAGTACAGAGGAATCTTTTTTTACTTTTTTTTTTTTCCTTCACTGATTTGGAGAGTAAGTGGGGTTTTTTCCCACTCTCTCTCTCTCTTTTTTTTTTTTTTTTTTTTGCGGCACCGGGGATTGAACTCACAACCTTGCGCTTGCCGGGCAGGCGCTTAGACCGCTGAGCTAGATCCCCAGCCCTGTTTTTGAGACAGGGTCTCACTATGCCGTTCAGGCTGGCCTTGAGCTCACTTTGTAGCCCAGGCTGGTCTCAAACTCACAACGACCCGCCTGTCTCAGCCTCTCGAGTGCTGGGATTACAGGCGTGAGCCACCACGCCCTGGCTCCCTCTCTCTTTTTTTCTTTCTCATTTTAATGTGTTTCCTTCACATTTATCTTTTATACCTTTATTTTGCTCTGCTTTTTCTTGTTTTTCTGGTCCATATCCTTTATCTAATTCTATTAATTTTCTTTTAGTCCATAATGGAATCCTTTACCTCACTTTTCTCCCCTCCTTCTCATTGTCCACTGATTAACTTTTCAAATTTCGCTTTTCTAGTTCTCTCACTTCTGTTAGACTTTATTAATCTTTACACAGTTAATTCTGTGCTCTTACTACTAAGTACTTTCCTGTTGTTAGTGGAGGTACAGTTGTTGTATTTAGTAGATATTTACACCATGTCAGTATTTAGTTTGTCTTAATGTTTACACTATAATTATAGATCTCTTTTCCACAGTTAAGGGTGTTATATTACCGGGTTTTAGGGTATGTCAATATCCAGTTTGTCTTTGACACTTTACTGTGCTGATTTCATTGTTATTGCCAGGGTGACATAGTTGTTGCTATTAATTGGTTTTCTCTGTATGCCAATATCTAGAATGCTTTTGTGTCATTAACAATACTGCAGCCCATTCCTGAAGAACTAGGTACTAGGCCAATTACTCTGTAGTCTCCTATCCTAAATTAAGGGAGGTGGTCGAATCTTGAAACAAAGGCAAAAGCCCAATATTCACCATGTCCTCATACAACACCGAAAATCAGATACTAAAGGGATCTCCACACATGCAACAAATTCTTTCCAATACAATCAACTTACAAATCTCAACACACACACACACACACACACACACACACACACACGAAAATCAGGCAAACAAAATATCTTAAACTCCCAATTCCCCCAAAGGTGATTCATGGGGCACCAAGGCAAAGGCAATAAAAAACTACATGCTGAATTATCCAAAATGATAAAAGAAGATATTAAAAAAAAAACAGATCAATAAGGTGCTCAGTGAACTCTGAGAAGATACGACTAAACAGACAAAGAACATAAGAAAGCCATCAGGGAGTTTAGAGAAGACACTAAGCAAACTCTAACTAAGCTAAACAAAATGATACAAAACATGAATGACCAGTTTAGCAAAGGAGTTAGAGTTCATGTAAAGGTACCAAACAGAAATCCAAGAGATTAAAATTCTATTGAAACATGGGCAGCAGAAGGACCAATGTGAGAACAGAGTATCAGAACTAGAAGACAAAACTAAGGCTGATTTTGTGAACCAATTATTTAGAGATATAGCAAGAGAACATGAACAATTTAACCAGAAACTGCTAAACAACAAAAAAGAAGACTAAAGTAAGATTAATTGGAATTAGGGAAATATCAGAAGATAGCACAAATAGCATAAAAAACCTATCTATAAAAATAATTGTAGAAAACTTTCCAAATATGAAGATAAAATTTAACATTCAGCTATGTGAACCATATAGAACAATAAACAGCCACATTTGTAAAGGAATCTCTGCATGATACATCACAGTCAAAATTCCAAAAGTACAGCAAAAAGAAAGAATCCTAAAAACTGTTAGAGAAAAGCAATTAACCACTTCTAAAGGTAAACCCATAAGAATTACAGCAGAGTTCTAAATGCAAACCTTACAAAGGCCAGAAGAGCTAGTGAAGAGTTTCAAGCCCTAAAGGAAATCAAATTCCAACCTAGGCTGAAATACCTTTAAAATTATCTCTCAAAATTGATGAAGAAATAAGATCCTTCCATGAAAAGGGCACCTTTATAAGTTCATGACCACCAAATCAGAACTCCAAAAAATTCTCAAGTATATCCTAGAGACAGTGAAGCTAACAATGTCAAAATGTCTAATAGAATAAATACACGAGAGGCTGGGTAAGCAGTTAAGCAGGATTGGGGTGGGGGAAGATAATCATCAAAATGGAAATAATACCATTACAGTATTAAGTCAATAACCAGCAGCAATAATTCTCAATGTGAATTGTCTCAATTCCCCAATCAAAAAGACAAAAATATTGACAGAATGGATTAACAAACAATATCTAATGATATGCTCTAAACAACAAACACACTTATCCAAAAAGAAACTCACAGACTACAAATCAAAATATGGAAAATATTCCTGCAGCAGGAACCCAAAAACAAACAGAAGTAGCTATCCTGTTTTCAGGTAAAGCAACTTCAAGCCAAAACTGCACACAAGAGGCAAAGATCTAGCTCAGCGGTCTAAGCACCTGCCTGGCAAGCCCAAGGTCGTGAGTTCAATCCCCAGTGCTGCAAAAAAAAAAAAAAAAAGAGGCAAAGAAAGTCGCTGCATATTAGTTAAGAGAACAATTCAAAAGGAAGAGATAAAAACAATAAACCTATATGCAGTGAACACTGGCACAACCAACATCATAAAAGAAACACCACTGGATATGAAAAATGAGATAAACTTTAAGATATTTATTGTGGGGGACAGCAATACCCTTCTGTCACAAACAGACAGATTGCTAGACAACAAAATAATAATAATAAAAGGAAATATCAGAGTTGAACCAAACCTTCAAAAAAATGGACTTAAGAGATATCTACAGAGTACTTCTTCAAACAACAACAAAATACAATTATTTTCCTCAGCAACCTAAGGAACTTTCTCCAAAATAGACCACATACTACCCAATAAAGCAAGCTTAAGTAAATGCAAAAAAATTAAAACTGTCCCTTGTATTATCATCAGACAACATAACAATGAAACTAGAAATCAATGGCAAAATAAAACACAGAAAATTATGTAAACATGTGAAAATTAAACAATACACTCTTGAGTCACAAAAGAAATCAAGGAATAAATTAGACAATTCATAGAATCAAATGTCAGTATGACATACCAGAATCTCTGCAACTCAATGAAAGCAGTCCTAGGAGGAAAGTTTATAGCTGTGAATGCCCACATCAGAAAAATAGAGCATATCCAAAAAAATACCATAGTGATGTACCTTAAGATCCTAGAAAGACAAGAACAACTTAAATCCAAAACTAGCATAAGGAAAGAAATTACAAACATCAGAGGTGAAATTAATTAAACCAAGACTTTAAAAACATTGAAAACAACCAATGACTCAAAGAGCTGGTTCTGGTCTTCTGGGAAGATGACAGAGTGCTGAATAGCAGAGAAAATAACCTCCCCAAGATTTGGAGTTCAGACATTGAAATATAGTAACATGAGGAAGATAAAGAGGGAAGTAGGTCCCTGGGACACAGTAAGGAACTGAAGTGAGAATTGGAGCCCACGATGAGAACAAAGAGAGGGACCTCATCACAGAAGGAGGTAGTAAGTGGCCCTTTGTCCCTGAGCCCCTGCTCACAGTATGGGAGAGAAAGTTTCATCCCGCAGATACATGATGGTTACTGGTGACCCTACAGGCCTCCATGGAGAAACGCACTGGTGGAACGAAGCAGTGTACACTACAGACTGCAGCGCCTGGTGAGTTACTGCTGTTTAAACAGCCCCCAGGAGAGGATGGTTGGCCAGGGGCCATTTTGCTAAGGGGCCAACTGAACTCAGAACTCAGAGAAGCTGCTGTTTGGCTCCATCGAGCAGCTCCCAGTGTCGGGGTGAGGTGCAGCAGAGTTCAAGCAGGCAAGAGGTCAA
>RJWT010000756.1:0-30869 GCA_004365215.1 Cuniculus paca | reverse complement strand
TGGGATTATCTACCACCTTGGTAAATTCAACAACTGGTTTACTGGGATCAGTCGACATGGGTCCCCTGAGCTCTGTCTACCCTCTCTGTCTACCAGTGAAAGCAGAGACACATCCTAAAGAGGATGTTTTTTTCTATATCTTTTTTGCTTCCTTTGTTTTTTTTTTCTTTTTCTTAATTGTTTATTCTTGTTTTTATATGAGTGTGAACACTGCTTCTAGTTTTTATGTTTTGTTGAAATTTCTTCTGTCCTTATTTCTGTTTCTTCCTTCTTTTTTTGCCTCCTGTCTTCTTAACCAGTTTTCCAAAGCTTGAGGAATCTTCTTTTGTCCTCCAGCCTTGTTTCTAAACTCTTTCTCTTCTACTTCTCAATTTTCCCCCTAATCCTTTTAAATTTTCTCCCCTGAGGCTAAAATAGGCATATTGAGGAGATATTTACTATATACAATTTCTTAGTTCATTTTAGTTTTTGTTGGATAATTACAAATCTTGCTCATATGGTTAAAGTTGGAAAATTAGTAGTTTCCACAAATATTCATTTTATAGGCTTTGTTTTATGCTCTTGTTATTACTGATTGTGCTACTTTAGTCAAAGTGACATAATTGTTCTAATTAGGTGTTCTTCCTTGTATGTTAAGACTGCAATTGCCTGAGGGTCATAAATAATACTATAGGCCAGAGTCAAAGAACTACAGGCTAGAACAAAAAGGCAGCAGTTTCTCATCCCCAATAAAATGAAGAAGTAGGATTTTACAACAGACTCAAAACTTAAAAGCCAGCTATACCTGGAAGACATCTCTGAGAAGTAGTCATTTCTGAAGAGTTCTCAATACTAGCGATAAAATCACTGTTTAAGGAATTTACAACCATTAATGCAGAAATTAAACTTTAAAAATACATACATAGAAAATTAGAAAACAGGAAGCAAGACTTCCTCAGACTTCCAAAGTCAAGGACAGGGATAGAGAAAGAGATAAAAAACAGATAAAGAAAGACACCATGTTACCTTCGGACTTGCACCAAGGGGCCAAAAAAGAACTGACAGGTGGGACACAGAGAGAAAGTCAAGTGCACAAACAATAAGCCACTCCCATTTCACACAGAACATAGGAGAAGCAAAAGGTGGAGGGCGAACTAACTTTAAGGTAGTATGCGTTCACATCTACGCATTAATATGCGTGTGTATAACTCTAGAGTCACTATATTATTCACTGTAGGGTTACTACAGAGTACAATACATACCCACATTCCCCCTTACTGACTCTAAGCTAACCATGAATAAAGTACCCCCTAGCCAACTAGCTGCCCATCCCGCAGACAAGACCTTAAAAAACGTATGTCAAGGACAAGTAAATAAACAGAAAGAAGCTGCACACAGACCACTGGAAGAAATGACATTAGGCAGAGGTGCCCAGAAGCCAGTCCAGTTATGGTAAGTTCTAAGTGTGAGGGAAAGGTCTCTGACTCCCTGCCCCCATATAAAAATAGCCAGGAACAAAGGCCCACTCTCCACTCTGTCTGCCTTCAGGGAGCACCTCATCTGGTTTTTATTCCTTACTCTTGGGATGACTCAATCTTTCATTCTTGAAGAGTCGAAGCTATTAGTAATCTTGGCTGAATCTTGGTTGTGGTGCCCATTGGCCTTAATTACACAGCATTACAATACTAAGATGCCCTAAGGGGGGATCTTCTGTATTTCAGACATACTCTTCCCTCCCTGCATGTGGAGGAACAGTCCATTTGCACCTTATGAGTGAGGCTCAATCTCCCCAGCCAGCAAAGTAACTTCCTCTTTTGCCTATTGATTCAGAGGTATAAGAAGCCCAGGGTGGACAGGTGGCAGTCCTAACTTCCAATTCAAAGGAATCATTGTTTTATCTCCTGGTGAAAGGATTCCTCCTTTTGAAACTAGGAACTTTATGTCAGGAGGGCATAAAATCTTAGAAACAGGAAGCAAACATTTTTTTAGTGGGTCACTACTAGTAGTGAGGAGATGCCACTCTCATTCCCACCACTTGAAGGCTAGAAGAAGCCTTAATAGTACAAATTTTTAGTGGTAAACTCTCGAAGGGACCCAGTCTCCTAATTCATGGGGTTCTGTTGTATAAACTGGCTCAAGTCTGGAAATTACTGCAGGGGTCGTGGTTCTCTGTTCTTATTACTCAAGTTAGACAGTGATCTTTTTGACTTAGAACTCTTCTGCTTATACAGTTTAAGAGTTTAGTAGGCTTCCTATTTTATTTCTCGGAGCACTAGTTAATGCTACAAGTCTCTATAATGGAGTCTATTCTGATTACTAAGTCCGTTGTTTATTATAACCCTACTCACTTTGCCTTTGGTGGCTGATTATTGCCACTGGGTCCTGGTCACCCTGGAATTCAGCTATTTCCATTGTGTTATGACTTGGATCTTAAATGTTGCCTAAATGCCACTATGCTAAAGCCTTCATTACCAGCTGGTGGTGCTATTGAGAAATGGTGAGCCTTGAAGAGGTGGGGCCTAGTGGAAGGAAGTTATGTCATTGGGGTACAACCTTAAAGGGAGTATTAGAGCCTAGATCCCACCTCTTAGTCTTTCTTTTGCTTCATAGCTGCCATGAGATGAGCATCTTTGCTCTACCACAAACTCCCCGCCATGATGTTCTGCCTGTTCATGGGACCAAGTGACCATGTACTGAAACTTCTGAAACCATGAGCCATAATAAGTCTTTCCTTCTTATACGTTGTTTGTTTCAAGCATTTTTTTCACAGTGAGGGAATGACTAACATACACTGCATTTAGGTTTACTAATTTAATGACTATAGTTTCCATTGCAAGGTCTGGCCTACAGAGAAGAGTGATGACAGAGCTCTTCTGGGATGCTGTCTCCCCTCACAAATTCTCATTGTCATGCTGAAAGGTGTGTGTGACCATCCCAGGGTTGGTCACTAGGTCTTAATAAATTCACTGTAACTTTCCAGCCACCTGAAGCCTGTGAAGCTCTTCCACATTACCCAACACAGTTCTGACATTTCTAACTTATTCACTGACTCATATTCTTATCCACATTTCACCCATCCCACCAAACAAATAGAATCTTTCCTAATTCCTCAAGATTCTGCAACATTAAGTGCAGAATCTCTGCTTAGGGGACCCAAAATAATAAATTCAGCCTAACCCAACCTTAAATTCCACCCATCATTATCTCACACACTTAGAATTCACCTCTACATGTCTTCCCCGGATTTCTGTTGGTAAAGTTAGAAAACTCGAGTAGTCATTTTTGGAGCACAGTGTACTTCCTTGGGACTAACACGTACTTTACCTTTAGGAGCCTATTGTGACTCAAGACTAATTATATGTCTAGAAGCAAAGAAAGGTGATGGAAAGGATCTTGAGGAGACTCTCCCATGTTTGACCAGGTAATTGCTTCAGGAGATGATATGGACATTTTCCTAGGAATGTGAAGTTAAACCCTTTAGAGTGAGGTAGAAAGACTGATACCAACACAGGCAGGGAGGGTAGACAGACTATGAGGCAGGAAGGCTATTTCCACTGGGAGTATGGAGGATCCTTCCACTAGGCATAGACAGATTGTTTCCAGTGGAGTTGGATAGGCATTTTCCACTGACAAAAAAGGCATAATTTGGGAGCTCAATGTCCCTAGCTTCATCAGAGCATTGCCACATGTCCTCCTTCCAACTTTCAGGATCCCACTCCCTCCTCCAAATGTTCTCACTTCAATAGTAGACACCCTGTGAGGCTGAAAATTCAACTTGTTTTATAATTCAACCAGTTGCACTGAGATTCTGTACATGGTTTACAGTAGTTCTGGTCTTACAGCTATAGGAAATGAGGTCTCCTTCAAATGACATCTGAAAGACCTCCAGGTCATTTATGGGATGATTGAATTGAGGATTCAAATCATTGCATTTCACATTTTCTTTCTCCATTTTGTCCAGTGACATCAGTAGCAACAAGTCAAGCCCATTATACTTGCTAGTTTGACAAAATGTTTGAAAGTTTTATATGCATAGTACCTAAATCCTTGTTTCCTATAATTAGTTGGTTAGGATTATCTAATGGTGATATTTTACATATGTCTATTTCTATATCACATCATGTACTATCACTGTTCTCTTTACTACTGTAAATAAAGTTATAAGTACCTTGAAGTCTAATCAAATTACAAACCCAGTTCCAGCAACTCCAGAATCAATTAAAAAACCTCATCCTCAAAGTTCTGCTCCTGGAGAACCATTCATGGAACCAAAATCTGTATTAGTGTGTATTCTCTAGAGAAGTAGAATTAGTAGCATCAGTAGTGGGTCTTCCATATACACATGGATTCAACCAACTGCAGATTGTTTCCTATGTAGTTAGGTCTATGTTGGTTGCAACTATACTGAACATACAGATTTTTTCTCTTGTCATTATTTCCTAAACAATACAGTATAACAACTATTCACATGTTACTTACATTGTAGTAGGTATTATAAGTCATCTAGAGAAGATGTAAAGTACACAGAAGGATATGTGGAGATTATATGGAAATACTACATCATTTTATGTAAGATATTTAAACATTCATGGATTTTTATATTCTCAGGGATTTGATACTCATATAGTCTGAAAGTAGGAAAAACCCTGATGCTCTGGTTGAAAGGTCATCAAGAATGAAGAATTCTCTCGTACTCAGAGGATTGTAAGCCTTTTTGTTTTATGCAGCTCTTCAGTTGACTGAATGAAACCATCCTACATTATGGAAGGTGATATTCTTTATTCACCCTATCCACTTGAAGATTAATTTCATCCAAAGGCCTCTCAAAGAAACACCCAGAGAATTATGTTTGACCAAATATCTGTGCACACTGTAGTCCAGTCAAGCTGACACACAAAATTGACCTTCACACTTACCTATTGTGGTCTTCGTATTCACTAATCTGTCTGCCATATGTCGTTTCTGTTATGGAGAAAAATCTATTACATCAATCATTCCAAATGAATAATTCAGTTCCTAGCAGAAGGCAAAGTGAGTTCAAGAAAGTATAGATAGCCAACCTAATTGTAAAATCCTCTTTGACTGTAACTGATTTCAGGTCCTTTTTGCCCTTGTGGGACTGTCTTAGTTGAGATGTGACCATGGGAGGGAGCACAGCAAAGCAGTTAAGTGTGTGGACTCGGTCATCCCTGCTCTGCCCCTTGCTCCAATGAAGCACACATGTGCACACACACTCAAAAACACAAACACAAACACACACACAGATATACTACAGTGTGCCTCATATATAGTAAATACTACTTGAAAATTTAGCACATTATATGTTCATTACTTATAATGACCATATTTGGTTAAACACATAATTAGATATTCTGGACCTTTTTGCCCTAATTTAAACTAAAGATTCTGAATAACTTTGAATGATTCTTTCATTTGTTAAAGTAACCAAAAGAACAACAACTGAATGGATTTTACTTATGTCATAGCTTTATAGTATAGTAAGAATCAGGCAGAAGCATGTGAATAGCAACAGCTAGCAATTTCAGAAACCATTAAGAATGTGAGTACAGGGCTGGGAATTTAGCTCAGCAGCACAAGTGCTTGCCTGTTAAATGCAAGGTTGTGAGTTCGATCCCTGGTACCAAAAAAAAAAAAAAAAAGTGAGTGCAGAGAAAAGAGATTCTGCTAAACTGACCCAAACCATAGCAAGTAGAGCCAGAGTGAACAGAAAATAAGATTAAATATTTCCTGGGACCCGTGACAAAGCTAAAGTCATCACACCATTCATGTGCACATCCCTTTCAGTCCTATAAGAGTTTCACCTGCAGATCGATTATATCTCCAGAGATACTATCATTGTTCCTCTTATGATAGCTATTAACTGTCATTAGTCTCTCAAAGAGTATATGATTTTAAATTTTAAACCTCAGAATGTTAGTTCACTCTTCACACCAGCTATCGACATAAAAGAATTACACTAGTTTCAATCAACTAAGAAAAAAAGAGCAAGACAAAATACCTTAATAGTCAAGGCAGTGATTTTGAGAACATTTCACTACCTAGCAGTAAACTTACATAATCTTCTATAACCTCTTTGATCCCTGAAATTGTAAGAATAATCATCAAAGGCAAGAGTGTTGTATATTTTCCTGTTGGAGACACATCTGGAATTTGCTGCAAAACAATGAGAGTTACAGTATTAATTTGATGATGAAATCCTTGTTATCTTTTGCTTATACTCAAAATCACACTAGTAGTAACCAGACCCAGAATGCAAAGACAATAGGCACATTAAGTAAAATGTCAAGAAAAGCAACTCTTGCCACACGAACACCAGCCTTTGAGTGTGACACTAAATAATCACATTGATGGAAAAGTTGCCAGTGCAGTTGCTTATGACCTCAGTCATTATGTCAGCCTTTTCATCAGACACTTTTATTATGCTTCAGAAACATAGGCCAAAATCTAAATAACAGTTTAAAAACCATCTTTTCAAAGCAGTTACATACAGCCAGAGGGTCAGTTTGGAGCCCCAAGAGGGTATCTCCAAGGTACAGATTATGGATCATGTTCTAGGGCTACCCCTACTGTTTATGAGAAATACACTGATACAAAGCTGAGGCTGTGTGTTTTTTGACAGGTGCAGGTGAGCTGCTGGGTCTGGCCCATTAGCTTTCTAGATTTAGACAAATTCTTAGGCCTGTGTTTCCAGATGCAGGCCTGAGTGCTCTCTCTACTGCCTTATTATTTCTCACTTGCTTATCATTTTTTTCACAATTCATCAAAATAGTGTCTATTTTAAAGCTCCTGAAAGTTCTTGTAATAACTTTAAAGGAATTCTGAGCAATAAAGGGAAAAAGAATTTTCAAATTTTGGGATTGCCTGATGTATCAGTGAACTCTGCCTTTGCAGCATCTTTTGAACCTCTCCTTTTTCATCTTCCTGAAGTTCAGCTCCAACTTGGTCATTTGGGTTAAGAATCTCTTCTCTTTTCTGAATGTCAGGCTAACCAGAGCCATAAACTTCACCCTGCAACTCACTACTGCTACTGCCTTCTATCTCTAAGCCAAAGTCCAAGCTTCTGACTGTAACACACTAACCTTAGGATAACTTGGCCTTAGCTAACACCATTAGCTCATCTAACTTATGCTCTGAAAGTCAAAATTTTTTATCATTTCCAGAATATTCCATATACTTGGGGAATATTTTAATACTTTCAATTTGTATTTTACTTGTTTTTTGAATAATTAACACATTTGTATGCTTCACAATTCAAATTATAGGAAGCTTCACAGTGAGATTATCTTTCTTTCTGTCTCTTGGCTCCTGATTGCAAGCAGGAGTGTCCCCAAAAGGTCCAGGGGCAAAGCCTTCACTGGCAGTACGGGGAGGCACCATGGACCTTGAAAAGATGGAGTTTAGTGGATGGTCTTTAGGTCATTGGGGATGTGCCCTTGAAGGGGACTGTGGGGCCTCTCCCATCCCCTCTCTCTGCTTCAGTTCAAAATAGGACAACTTGCTCTGACACATGCTCCCACCCTTCCTATCTGTTGCCCTCACCAAAAGCCAACAGGCCCATCAGATCTTAAATTCTGGAGCTCTAAACCATGACTTAAATCAAACTTTTGTCTTTATAAATGTAGTTGCATCCAGCATTTTGTTGTGATAAAGCAAAGTTGATTGATATGCTAATTCTCCTCCACAAAGGCAACCAGTATTTTCAGGTTCCAAGTGTTTTGCTGCCCTCTATGCCCAGAGGCCTTCCTTGGCTCCTACATGTAAGGCAAGATCCTAATTTTCTAACATTTGACTTAAATGGTACCTTTTAAAGTAGCTTTTCCTCTTTAATCCCCCAAACCAGATGCATCCCATAAACATGTCTTAAAGTACTTGTATAATAATAGACTCTGAACTCTCCAAAGGCAGGGACCACATCTAATAATTAATTCATCCTCGAATTTTTAATTCCATGCACAGGTTCTAACATACATTAGAGGTCTCTAAAATGTTTACTGACTCCAATTCTGTCTGAGGTAAAATTAACAAATTCATTAAATATTTGTCCCAAATTTTAGCAATTTCTAGGCCTATTTTCAAGGAGTTTACAGTTTTCTGGGAAGAAAAAAAATCAGTTACATAACACAAGTCATTGTTACAGGCATTGAGAGAAGCAAGAAATCCGAGAGGACAGGTATTTGCAGAAGTTTGGGAGAGGACGGTTTTGAGTTGGGCTTTGAGGAGAGTGGAAAGGATATACCCAGATCAGTGCCTTCTAGATTTACATAACAGAAAAGCCCACAATCTACAAACAGGAAGAAAATGGGAATTATGGGGCGACATGGCAGGTTGGATCATGAGATTCGTAATAAAAATAGGTTGAATAAATGGAGGTAAACAAGATTATGGAAAGTCTTGAATTTAACTGTTTGAAAAAGATGCCATTTAAAACTAGTATTTGGGTTCCTTTTAAATTATTACTTTCAAAATGTAATAAAATTGTCCTGTTTTAAGGTGGCATAAATAACCATGGTCGCTGGGCATGGTGGCGCACTCCTCTAATCCTAGCACTTGGAAGGCTGAGGCAGGAGGATCGTTGCAAGTTCAAGACCAGCCTGGGCTATAAAGTGAGCCCAAGGCCAGCCTGAACTGCATAGTGAGACTCTGTCTCAAAAAGACCAAAAATAAATAAATAAATAAATAAATAAATAAATAACCATGGTCACCCTTGCAAGGAAATTTTGTTAAAGATCTCATCAGGATCGACTATAGGCCAACTCATTTCCTGTGCATCTACATGCTTTCTCAGGCCATATTCAGAGTTTCAAAACTTTACTGAACAACTGGAATATTGTTACACAAGAATTGTTCTTCAAACAGTATTTAAGTTTAATGTCTCCATCAAACTCTTATTTCAGCTAAGTGAGTTTTTATAATTGTTTTCTTAGAGTGCTTGAGAACCTTAATCTAACAATATGCTCAAAAATATTACCTGCAATATACTAATAAACAGAAAGAAAACATTGGCAGCCTTGCTAAACTGTAGGTACAAATAGCGAGGAAGAAACGACCACTTGCTGTACTTGGCTGTGCTGTGGGTGACAAGAAAAATACAATTGTTAGTTAAGATTCTGAACCACAAAAACATTCATGGAAAACACGAAACAGTATTTCACGGAACTGAAAAATCAAAAGTGTATTAAAAATAAAATATGCATAAAACAGTCATCTTTCCCCAAAGATATTTGCTTTTTGACAGTATCCACTGTACCCCAAAATGATCTCAGAATAAAAGAGGAAGAACTTTCCCTGTTTCAGGAACTCAGGATGATGACTAGTGTCAACACAAAGACTCAAGGATCAAAAACAAGAGTCAACGTTGCCTAAACACAAGAGAGAAGAATGAAGAAGAGTGCCACCTTTGATTTTCCCTGTGACTGATATCATTTGCTCATTCAGTCACTCAGTATATGTTTACTGAGCATCTACTATGTGCCAAGCATGGTTTCAGGTTCTTGAGACAATCAGAGAGAATGCAAAGATGTCTCTCTGGTGTTTACATTCTGATGGAGGAAGACAAACAAAAATCAATAAAAATAATAAGTTAAACATAGATATATGTTAGGATGATAAGCAAGATTTACTCCATATGGCTTGTAATACAACAAAACTGCCAGTCAATCCTTCTTGTTTTAAGGAGTGACAAGAGCTATCAATTCTTTACCTTTATCAAATGCTTTATCATTAAATGCCATCTTAAATTCATTTGCACTCAAATGTCTAGGACTAAGAAAATTCTCAATAGTGTGTTTCTTTTCTTCTAATTCGTGTACTCTGTTTAACAAATTTCAGGGCTAAAAATCAGAAAAACGGTAACCAAAAACTGTACAGAACCTCAAATTATTCCACAAGAGTGGGGCAGAGAATAGGGTCATAATATAGATAAAGTTTAGAATAAGGTCAACATCTTATGGGTTAGGTATGAGTACATAAAATAAACAAGCTTAACTGGAAAATTATGAGGGTGATCAAGAGAAGAGAAGGTCCTACTGTGGTTTAGGTAAGTGTATTCCAAAGGCCAATGTGTCAGCACTCTGCTGCTATTGGAAGGGGATAGAAGAGGTGGGGCCTAGTGAGAAATTTTCTGGTGGTTGGGCATATGCCCTTGAATGGGATAATGAAACTCCAGCCCTTTCTTCCTCCTCTGTCTTTCTCATCCTGGCCAGGGGGTGAACAGAATTGTCATGTACTGCCACCATGATGTGCTGCCGCCATGATGAGCTGCTCTGTCACAGGTCCAAAAGCAACAGGGCCAACCAACCATGGAGTGAAACCTCCAAAACCATGAGCTGAAATAAATCTTGTCTCCTCAAAAGTTTCTTTATCTCAGATATTTGTTACAGTAAGAAAAAAACTGACTAATACAATCCTGATCTTGCCATTGGGAGGGAAGCCAAAGCCTGAGACTGGTAGTGGGCAGGTGGTGAGTCTGCAGTGACCCTGCACCACTGTTGCACTTCACTGTAGAAAGAAAGAGAATATTTTTTTGAGTAAGGAATAAGCAAAATGCCAAGCCCCCAAAAGTAGGGCCTAGGTGGCATCTATTTCCATGAATTGTGTACTAGGCATTTTGGCGATTGGGTACACTCTCTCCAGATTGAGGATGAAAAGATACACTCAAAATACAGAAAGAAAAATCTACCTGCTAAGAATAATACCCAGAAAAATTATCCTTCAAAACTGAAGAAGAAATAATGTCTTTCCTCAAATAAGCAGAGACTGAAGAAATTCATTCACCAGTCTTATAAGAAATACTTAAGGGAGTCCTACACACTATAAATCTACTTACTAGAAGAACAGATACATGAAAGACAAAGGGGGAAAGAATTAAAATTCAGTGTGATGATTAATTGTGGTGTCAACTTTGATGGATTAAGAAACACCTAGTGTATTGGTGGAGCACAGTTCTGGATGCACCTGGATGATTGGCTTGTAAACCGCAAAATGAAGAGGGAAGACCCACCATGAATGTGGGTGACACCAACCAATAGGCTTGTAGCCTGGATGGAAGAAAAAGCAAAAGGAGAAAGTCTACCCATTTTGTTTCTTTAGTCAAGCTTTGGTCTTCATCATCCTCTTTGGACATTTATTTCCAGTTTCCTCACTTCCAGGGAAGGCTCTTCAGCCCTCCAATGTGGACTCTTTGGATTTTTGATACAGACTCACACCAGACTCTGCAGTGAGCTCCAGGCCTTCAACTTTCAACTCGACCCTCTGGCTCTCCAGTATACAGATGGTCCTTTTGCAGTCTTTCACACTTGACTCCACAGGTAGCCAACAGAAGCCTACTTTGTAAATTCTTTCTATTTTATATTAAGTATCTTGCTCTAGTGAACCCTAACTGATATAGATTCTCGTACCAGGAGTGGTTCTAGAGAAACAGAATTGTAAGGATGAATTCTAATTGGTTCAGTGGTTGCTGAAATGGCCTTTCTAATCTGATGAGATCTAAAGTTGTCATGGTCATTTCTTCTGATAGTATACTGATAGTCTGTGATGTGAACTGTTGAAAGTAATAAGCCATCTAGATCTATTTGATTACCCCAGTTCACCATTTGTGAAATGCAAGGAATTCAATGACTCTATATACCATATGTTTGACATTTTCTGAAGAGTATAAAATATTACAGGGCTGACTGGTTGCTCTTAGTACCTCTGGACAAACTAGCAAAGAAAATTCACGAGCTCAAGACATGTATAAACAATCTACAGTCTTCTAATTGTGAAGACAAATTAATAAAGGAAAATAAGAAGCGCAAAGATTCAAATTCCCAGTTCCAGAAACACATACAAAAAAAAAAAACTAATGGTTTCTAAGTGTGTCCAGAAAGAGAATCTTCTCTCCATTAGCCTCAGGAATGAAATTGTAGAAATTCAAACACAGGCCCTCATAATTCAATTGACTGAAATACAGAATAAGTTTATAGCTGCTTCAAAGGGTATTGGAAGTGAAAGTGAGGACGCTGGTTGGAAAAGAATGGGATTCTGAACATTGGGAGGATTCAGATGAAACTGGGCCACTGAGTTTCTAAACTCTAATAAGATTATTTTGCCAGAGGACGAGATCACCATCAGTGGTGGAGGCATCACCACCCCACCCCTTACCTACAGGGTTGGCCTCTCCTCATACTCCTAAGGAAACTAACCCTGTGTTGCCTTATGTAGTTACCAAGCATGGCAATGTTGACACCCCTTAGGACCCACTATACTCTCAAAGAACTTGAGTGTTTTACTTCTTGTACACAGAGGCCTGAGAGTGTGAGGTAGTGGTGGCAGGAACATACAACTGGATCAGGGTCAGTTTCTTAATGTGGGCCTGTTAAGTAGAGATTCTAACTTTAATGTTGCAACCCAGGGGGTTAAAAAATTACTTTAAAATGCTGTTAATAGTTTTTTCTGGTGGTAAGGAGAAGTATGAATCAAAAAATGGCTCACTGTGAACTTAAGAGATGCTTGATATTCCTTGCCTTACTGTTGATGAGGCGATTCAAAGGCTAATGGAAATGAAAATGCTGGAGTAGATTTTCCAGATTAAACCTAGTCCCCTATACTGGACTGTCCAGAAAACGTACCCATCAGAAGGGAGTTAGTATATGGTAGTAATTCTTAAGGTTTTTTTGGTTTGTTTGTTTATTTTTCTGCCTAAAACCAGAGGCAAGTTTAGAACAGTTTAAGTTTCTTTTCCACAAGCTTATGCAAGGTCAGATTTTTTACTGCATTCTCCCTTCATTTAGGACATAGTTCCCTCAAGGTCCTACTTTACACGGGCAGGTTCTCTGTGATGGTTAAGGTTAACTGTCAATTTGACTGAAGTATGAGACTTATGAAAAGGGTGGGGGTAATATGCTCAAAAGTGGATTAATCCATTGATCTTCAGAGCTGAATGTGCTGGCAAGAGGTGGACTCAGGTGGCAGTGGGTCACTGGGGGCATGCCTATTGAAGGAGCTGTTCCTGCCCTGCTTCTGGTCACCATGCAGTGAGTAGCCTTCTTCCACCATGATGTTCTGCCTTGGAACCACCCAACTCTGGACTGAATTCTCTGAAACCTGAGCCAAATTAAACCTCTCCTCCTGTAAGTGGTGGGTGTTGGATATTTTATACCAGGGATGGCGAAGCTGACCAATATGGTCTCCAATTCTGTATTCTACTCTGCATGAGTTCTGGAGTTTAGTCTTCTTTCACAATTGGGCATTACAACTGAAACTCTTGGTGATGAGATAGAGTCCCCTGAGCAACCTTCCAGCTCAGTATTCCCTATCTCTTTGGATTCCTGCTGTGCCTTCACTGTGGGATTACATACATATTTCTTTCTTCTTGCCATATCAATGATACATATTTTTAAGTTATATAATCAGTTCATAATCAAAAAGTTTAAAACCTATTGCACTAATGGATCTGATACCTGATCTTAGTGCCTGAGTTTTTAAAATAGATACTTAAGAAGTAGTTTCCTTTCAAGTTTTCATTTAATTGTGCCCCAGAAATAAGTACTCATCTTAATGAATTCCTCAGGAAACAGAACTCTTAAGAAAGACAAGTGCTAAATCCCCAATACAAGATGCCAGTAGGGAGTCTAGGAGATTTGTAAAGGTCCCTTTGAAAGTATTTACTTTATATTTAAAGAAGAGAGCTACGGATTGGCAGTTCTGGGTAATAGATGAGACAAGTGAGAGCGGAGACCATGATCGTGTGGGGTGGCTGAAGGTGAGCTGAAAGCAAACCCTAGTCTCAGTACTGAACCTGACAATTCCAAGTTGGAGAAAAGGACCGCAGCCTGAAGCATAGAACCACATGACTTGAGCCGGACAAACTAGAAAGAGGACGGTTACCTGCCTCCTCCTTCCTCCCCTCCCAGGTACATAGCCTCTTCTCACCTGATCCAGTTTTGGCAGAAATTGTTCTTGAGAGGGTCATTGATATAAATAGTACGAGGTTTGGACACTTCCGAGCCTTGCCGCCGCCGAGAGCTTTGCCAGCCCATCCTTTCCTCCACCTTCTGACACCTAAGGAAAAATGAACAGATCCTGCAGTGAGGAGGCATAGAGATGTCACTCGTTATGCAAGGCAGGCAGGCTCAAGACCCCAGCTCTCCCAGCCCCCATCTCCTTTCCTGACCTTCATCTCCTCCAGGAATCCATTTCTCAGGCCAAAACACAGGGGCAGGCCATGCTAGAGGGGCCACATGGGCTCTCTGCCAGCTTGCACAATTCCATCCTCTCTCCAGCCTATGGCTTGGGGCTTGGGCCAACATGAGGCTGAGGATGCAGAGGGGCCCAAGGTGAGATGGGGACCAGAGTGTCAGACAGAGGAGGCCAAAGTGGCCTTCATGTTCCCCTTACCTTGGCTACACCTTCACCAGGCACATTTTCCCCTGAGGTAAAGCATTTACTTTAGAAACCCTGTAGTTATAAATTCCTTCTCTATCCTCCTTTGAATTGTGTATAAATCTCCGTAAAAGCTTTTTGCTACCTTTGAGATTCAGGGAATGTCTTTCTCCAGAACCCAGGGAAACTCTTTAAAATGTTGACATCAAGGAAGAGAACACCCCATCTCTCAGTGCAAGTGGGAGGGCCAGAGTGGGCACCTGGATCCAAAGTATAAAACTACCTCCTGTCCTGAGTACACAGGAAAGTTCACTTTTCCCCTGGGGTAAAGCTCATTAGCAAAACATGTGACTCCCAATGCAAGTTTTTTGTTGTTGTTGTTGTTGTTGTTGTTGTTGTTTGGGTCTTGCTGTGTAATCCAGGCCGTCCTTGAACTCACAGGATCCTCCTGCCTCAGCCTCCCAAGTGCTGGGATTATGTGCACTGGTCCCATCCAAATCTTAAAAACTCTTGTCCTTTCTTTCAGCAGAATTGAACTCCTGCTCTCCTCTTATTTCAATAGTCTTACTTCCTTGCCTGTTTTACTTTGTTGCAGTTTTTACTTTGACATCTTGTGACTTAAAAATGAATGAAATTTGGAACAAAACAATCAAAGCAAGGTTTTTAAAAAATGAACACTAGAGATAAAACCGGGAGGAATATTGTCCTGCACACCCTCAACACAAAGGGATCATTTTTGTACCAGAATCTATATCCTGCATTTTCTGTTTTGACAAAGGTCTTAGAGCCCAGGATCAGTGTACGTGTTCAAATCCTTGGGTAAAGACATTGTCCTACCATCACTATGTGTGGAAGACAACTGTATCTCTTTGTGCATTTTACCAGCAATTGGTCCATGTGTGGGTGTAGAGGGGAAAGGATAAGTGACAGCTGGGTAAGCAGTTGCTGATAAAAGTCAATGAAGTCCACATCACCTTCCCATCTTCAAGGCTGTCTCATGCTGCCACCTACCTGTCACACACCTAGGCAAACATGAAGCTCACACACCAGATGCCTCCTCCACCTAAACTCATCTCAGTGAACGGCCAGTCTTGTAAAGCAGCCCCATTTAAACTGAGTGATGGTAAAGTCAACCAGCATATAATCTATACAAAATTAATGCAGACAAAGGGAATTCCTTCTGCACATCAAAAGAACTAAATATAGAACAGATGAAAATTATTCCTTTGAAAGAAATTAAATATAAATATTATGAAACAAGAGCTCAAAAGAAACACAGTCAGAATTTTTAAAGTGATCTAAAAGAATTCCAAAACTTTAAAAGAAAAAAAATGACTAAAGATAAAATAATTCAGAAAAAGGAAAATATATTAGAAGTAGTCAAATATAAGACAATTGAAAAGAGAGATATGTTGCATAGACTGCAAAAAACTAAGTAAAATGAAATGAAGGAAGCATTAAAAAAGAAAGAACTGGAGAAAAATAATAGCTGTGTGATAAAAGATATATAATGTGTGCGTGTGTGTTATCCTTGAGGAAGAAACAAAAAAATTAGATTAAATTTTTCACTGAAGGAAGGCCTAATTTGAATGAACATAATGTGATTCAAGGATACCTGATAAAACAGTCAATACCAAAACACTTCTTGGGAAAGTTACTAGATTTTAATAATGAAAAAAGACATTATTCCAATCACAAACCATTGAATTTCTTAAAGGTTTGAGGGACAGAACATAATGGAACCACACTCAGACTTTGGCACTGAAACATTCAAGCTACAGAAAAAGATCAAAAATCTCATCAAGAGATGAATTAAAATGATCCTGAAAGGAACCAGTGATTTATTTAAGTGCGAAATTAAGACTTAAGATGATAAAAGCTAGGTCATCCTTTGGGGACCAAATTTCTGTTGAAATCACTTTAAAAATCTATATTAAAAAAAAACTTTTATTACATGGGGCATGGTGATATACACCTACAATCTCAACACGTGGGAGGCTGAGGCAAAAGGATCATGAGTTTGAGACCAGCTTGTACTACACAGCAAGTTCAAGGCTGACATTACACAGTAAGACCCTGTTTCAAAAAACAAAATAAAATTTCTAAAATGCTTTGAATAATGAAGATAATATCTACCACCAAACCAAAATTTAATCAAAAGAAAAAACTCCAGAGAACTAGGTGAGGAATTCTAAAGTATTTTTTTCTCCTGAAGAAATTTTCTGCTTTGTAGTAAAGTGAACTATAGGAAAGCAGAGCAGACAGAAGCCAAAGCTCAAGTCTTGCAAAAAATGGGAAATCCAAACAAACCCTAGACTCACACATTCTTTCCAGGAGAGGGAGAGTCAGAAAGAAAGCTGATGAATTCAGCATTCAAACACCCTCACAGAGCCTGCAGGAAAGTTGCCTATGCGCATCAACCTGAAGAAGAAAAAACAAAAGTGAAAGTGGAAGAAAAGAAGGAAGGGAGGAAAGGAGAGAGGGAAGGAGGAGGGACAGGATGAGGAAAGGGAAGGAAGAAGAAAAAGAAGAGTGGAGGGAGGAAAGGAGGGACTATGGATAGCAAAAAAAAAAAAAAAATCAAAAAAACAAAACAAAAAAAAAAACTGTACTGGTCTCACCAGGGATGTCTAGGAAACCTCAAGCACTGAGTTCAGCTGAGAAGATACCAGGATTGGTAGTGATACACAAGACAGGTAGAAGCAAAGAAGAATCCTTCATCCTAGGCAAGAAGTTCCACAAATAACTTCTCAAGGGCAAGAAGTACTCAAAGCAACATCAATAGGAATCATCGCAAATGAGAGACAGCAAAGAGTAACTACCAAAGCTGTCGGAGGTTTGAATAGAAGTTCTGGATTTTTATTTTTTAAAAAAGAAAATGATCATACTTACTATGTAGTAAATGTAAAACACGGGATTTAAAACACCTATAAGGGAAACTATGAGTGGTGATCCAGAAGATTTGAAAAAGAACCAAATAAAACCCCTAGAAATAGAGGGAAAACCATGGCCAAACTCAAAAATTTAGTGAACAAATTTGACATCAGATGGAATGCTACTGAAATAAAAAATAATAAAATTAAATATAGGTAAGAAAAATCCAAAATTACAGCAGAAAGAAGCAAAGTTATGTAATGTACATAAAAGAGTTTAAGAGGTCAAGTGAATGAAGTGAGATGATCTAACAAAGAATCAACTGGAACTCTAGAAGACAAGTGCTCTAAGAAAAATCTTAAAAGCAGTTGCGTTGGAAGTGGGCAGGGGGATAACTATGAAAAGAATGGACTTTGTCTTGGTCTGACACTAAGGTATCTTCTCCACAGCAGAACACAATTGAGTGATATTACAAAAAAAAAATTTACTAATCCTTTTTCTTTTGTTTTCCTTTTTTATTTTTCTGTTTCCTCAGTACTGGGGATTGACTGAACCGAGGACCTTCACACTCCCCAGGCTTTATTTTTTATTTTGACACACATCTTGTTAAATCACTAAATTGCATCAGCCAGGCCTGAACTTATGACATTCCTGCCTTGACTTCCCAAGTGCTAGAATTACAGGTATGCAACCATTCTTTATCTAGCGCACATACACACACACACACACACACACACACACACGCAAATACTGAAAGAACAGGGGTGAAGTAAAATAATTATCAAAAAATCATGAAGGAATTCATCACCAAAAAGCTAATGAAAGAAAATTCTAAAAAATATTTTGCTAAGAGGAAATTAAAGAAAAGGATTAAAGAAAATGATATAAGGAGAGACAATGCAACAAGAAATGAGCAAAATACCTGGGTAAATATAAATGAATATTAGCTAATAAAAAAATGAGATAGATTGTGCACATTTAACTCCTCACAAAGAATGTGATCATTATGTACTCACACAAAATAAAAATTGAAAAAATAACTGCTTCTGCTCAGAATGTAGAAAGCCAAATTTATCAATGACGGGTAAAGATAAATGCTTTAAATATTTCAATACAAAGCAGAGATAATTCATTGGGTTCAAGAAGAAAGATTCAATTATATGTTGCTACAGGAAATCCACTTTGACTATAAAGATATAGCGAATTACAATTAGGATTAAATATGTATGTGGTAAATCAAAAGCCAAAAGAAAACAAAGCTGGTGCAATAAACCCAGATAAAGCAGACAGTAGAACAGCAAATATTGTAAGTGATAAAGAGGGACATTACACAAGGATAAGGAAAATAGTTCATCCAGGTGTTATAACAATTCTAAATGTTTATGTACCCATTAGAGCTTCAAAATACATGAAGCAGAATGGTTAAAGCTCAAAGAACTTCAATACTTTCTCCTCTGTGACCAATGATACAAGTAAATAGAAAAATCATTAAAGAAAAGTAGAATGTATATTCTTTACATGTTTACATAGAACACTGACCGAAGTGAAGATTATTATGGGACCCAAAATAAACCTTAAGGGGACAAAAAAGAATTAAGATATATTATGTATGTGTACAACTTTCCCATGTACATAAATATAATCATTATGTACTGCAAACATGTACTAACAAAGAAATTAAACTAGAAATCTGTATCAGAAATATATCACAAAAAATTCCTCCTAATGTTTAAAAATTAATCAAAACAATTCTCTATAACCATGTGTCTAGTAGCAAGTCACAAGGGGATTTATAAAAATGTTGAATTGAGGGAAAATGAAAACACGACATATCAAAACTATGAGATGCAGCTAAAAGACTTCTTAGAAGAAATTTATAGTATTAAGTGAATATCATACATTAAGAAAAAGAAATATTCAGATCAATCTATGATTCTACCTTAAGAAGTGAAAAATGAGTAAATTATACACAAACCCAGCAGAAGAAAATAATATAAACCAGAAATCAATTAAATTAGGAACAGAAAAACAGTAACAAAACCAAGTAAAATCAAAATTTGATTTTTTGAAATGATATATAAAATTACCAAACCTCAAGACACTGTGATGACACACAAGAAAGAGCGAGAAAAAACACACATTACCAATATCAAGAATGAAAGTAGTGGTATTACTTCAGATCACACAGGATGATATGGGAATAATACAAACAGTCTTATGTCAACAAACTAAGATGAAATGGAAAAATATATCTCAAAAGATACAAACTACCGGAACTCATACAATATAAAATAACTGATGCTATATCTTTAAAAGAAAACCAAGTCTTAGAATGCTTCCAACAAAACAATCTCCAAATATTTTCACAAGTGACCTCTGGAAATGTTTATAGACGAGACAAATTAGTTTTACACAAACTATTCCAAGAGTAAAGAGAAAGGAAGCCTTCCCAAAACATTTAAGAATCCATACTGTAATGATCTCAAAAGCAGATCATTATATAAGAAAAAAAAAGTACAAGTAAATATCTCTTACATACCAAAATCCTTTAGCAAAGTTTTTCTTTTTTTTTTTTTCTTTTTTCTTTTTGGTTGGGGGTGGAGACAGGGTCTCACTATGTAGTTCAGGCTGGCCTTGAACTCACTATGTAGCCCAGGCTAGCCTCAAATTCACAGCAATCCTCTTACCTCAGCCTCCCAAGTGTTGGGATTACAGGTGTGCACCACCACACCTGGCCTAGCAAAGTATTTTTAAAAATAAAATCCATCAATATACAAAATGATTATGCATTATGGTTACTACAGGATGAACAGAATTCTGCCTCAAAAGAAGAAATGTTGAGCTCCTATTTCCCATTAGCTCAGGATGTGAAGTTATTTGGAAATGTAGTCTTGGCAGATTCAGTCAAATTAAGATGACACCATTAGGGTGCACTCTGACCCAATATGATTAGTGTCTATTATGGCTTGTGTCTAGATGTCCCCCCAAAGCCTCATGTGGTCATAAGTAGGGCTATTCAGAGGTGGTTGGCTCTAGGGTGTGTGGTTGGATCACTGTGTGATTACTAAAGTAGTCCACTGACTGGTTTGGCACAGTTGTGGGGGTAGATAATGGGAAGGCCCACTCTGGGTGTGGGCTGCACCACCCAAAGGGTGGGCAGCCTGGATGGATGTAAAGGGACAGAAAGAAAGCAGGGCTGCTGCTGCTTCTTTAGTACTCCACTGCTTTCTTGCCTTTTGCCTGCCATGGGCTGTTTCTCCTCTGTGATGTCCCTCTGCCATTCTACCCTGCCTTGGAGCCAGCCAACTATGAACTGATGCCTCTACAAACTGCAAGCTACAAAAAAGCTTTCCTTCTTTAACTCTGGATGTTGCGTATTTTGTCTCAGCAATGAGAAAAGTAACTAAGACAGTGTCTTTATACAAATTTTGACATAAAGACACAAATGGGGAAGATGATGTGAAGAGAAGGAGAATACTAAGCAACCGGGTGGATGCAGAGTTACACTGCCACATGTGAAGGAATGCTTTGAACTCGAGAATCTGGAAAAGGGAAAGAAGGACCTTCCTGTATAGATGCTACCAGAGCATGCCACTGACAACATACTGATTTCAGTCTTCTTACCTAAGGAACTGTGAAGCAGGAAGTTTTTATTGCTTTAAACCATCCACTGTGAGGTATTCTCCTGTCCCTGGCAAACTAATAATGACCAAGTGGGGTTTATTCCAGAAATGCTAGGATGCTTCATCATTTTAAAATAAAATAATTTATCATATCAAAAAACTAATGAATAAAAAAAATCTTGATAATCTCAAGGTATACAGAAATGGCATTTGACAAAATTCAGCATCAATTGATAAAAACTTCCAGCAAACCAGGAAAAGAACACTTTGTCAACCCAATAAAGAATACCCATGAAAAACTTGCAGCAAACATATTTAATTGTAAACAGCTGAATGCATTTTCCTTAAGACTGGCAACAATGCAAAGTTGTCCTTTCTCACTACATTAGTAGAATGTTATGCTGGAGGGTTTAGTCAGTGCACTAAGACAACAAAAATAAAAAGCAAAAAGAAAAGAAAGGACTAAAATGCTTTTTTTTTCACTACTTTTTTTTATTTTAAAGAGAATAGAACAAAACAAAACAAAACAAAACAATAGAGTCAAACACAACATAGCATTTCAGAACAGAACACTGCAAGCAATACAGGTCTTCAAAACATAACAACAGGAGATTAACAATGGCTACCCTAGTGTCTCTTGCCTTCTTTGAAATGGTTGTTCATACATTCACAGACAATAAACTCAAACAAAACAAAATCATATAACATCAGATAAAACAAAAGAGTGAAAGCATTACAGGCCATCAAATCAGACAACAAAAAACCAACAATGGCTACCTTAATGTCCCGTTTTCTTCAAAAGAGCTGTTCCTATCTTCTCACATATTGCAATCAAATAGTAGAAAAGAGACTTAAACCAATCAAATCAAAGAATAAAAGCACCATTGGACTTCAGAGCCTTTCCCCCATATTTATCGGGAATTTTGTATCTTATTGAGTCTTTCAGTTTCTTACACTAGGGAGACGATGCGGTGCTTACACATGTGAGTTTGGTTTATTTCACTTATGAGTATGGTCTCAAGTCACATCCATTTACCTATAAAAGCTTCAAAGCTTCAGTGTGATCCTTCTTTATAGCTGAATAGTACTCCATTGTATAAAAGTACCATATCTTTTTCATTGATTCCTCAGTTGATGGGCATTTGGGTTGTTTCCAAGATTTGGCTATTACAAATTGTGCTGCTATAAACATGAGTGCACTGGCCGGGGATCTAGCTCAGTGGCCTAAGCGCCTGCCTGGCAAGCACAAGGTCATGAGTTCAATCCCCAGTGCCGCCAAAAAAATAATAATAATAATAAATAAATAAACATGGGTGCACATATATCACTGTGGTATGATGATTTCACTTCATCTGGGAATATGCCCAGAAGTGGAATAGCTGGATCAAATGGGACTTCCAATCCTAGAATGCTTTTACTCACAAACAACATGATGGCCTGTGTAAAATACTATCTGAAAATTTCAAAAATTGTTCTGAGCTGAGCATGCTGGCACATACCCATAATCCCAGTACCCAGGAAACTGGGAAAGGAGGACTGAGTTCAAGGCCAGTTTAGGCTATATAGAATGTCTCTAGTAAAATAAATAAATAAATAAATAAATAAATAAATAAATAAATAAATAAACTGTTCTAGTGTAGCATACAGAGAACTTGCAAGTCAACACAAGAAAAAGTACAACACTGAAAATCAACAACTCTTCTGAGACTGTAATCAGAGAATTGAGGTCACACAGAAAATTGCTGCTCTAAAAACTGGAAAGATAAATGAATACAGAGAATCACATCTCTGGAGCCAGAAACTGGTACAAACACTTAGTGAGTAAATGACTAACTTGAGGAAACTGAGCCATTGACTTGCTTAGGACTTAAAATCTCCTGGAGATGCAATCTTATAGAGTACCCACAATTTCTTGAATTTTACCTGCACGAGCACCACTAGGTTCACAGGATAAAGATCAGAGAAAAGACCCCTCATGTATCTGTCAATGGAAGAGGAAAAGCAAACATTTTGAACTACACTCAGAGCAGTATCTCTTCTAACATTAAGGAGGTGAGGCATGACTTTGACAAGCCCTCTGGTAGACTGCATATAGCCAAGGAAAGTATCAATAGGCTTGAGAATATTTAAATAGAAACTTGACAATGGACAGCAAAGAGAAAACGGAATGAATTCAAATATTGTGGGTCAATCTCAAAAGATATAAAATACATATACCGAAAATACCAGAAGAAAAAGTAACACAGGGAATATCTGAAGTAATAACAGCTGAAAATTTTCCAAAATAAGAAACCACAAGTACATTAAAACAAGAAAAACACCCCCAAAATCTACACCTAGATATATTTATTCTTACTGCAGAAAATAAGAGTAAATCTTGAAAGAAGCCAGGTAAGTATAACACCTTACTTGGAAGATGAAAAACACATTGAATTTCTCGTCTGAAACTATGAAAGCAAGAAGATAGTAGAGTGAAATGTTTAAAGTGCTAAAAGAAAAGGAAACAGAACAAAAACAACTACCAACCCCATATTCCATAACCAGTGAAATTATCCAGAGAAACAAAAATTGAGAAAACTTGTCTCTACTTGACCTGCCATCAAAAGAAATGCTAACGAAAGTTCTTCGGAGATTAAAAAAAAAAAACAAAACTAACTTATATAAGCCAGATACTTGGGTTTACATAAAGAGCATTAGATAAGAAAATAATGAGGGTAAAATACAATCTTTCGTTTTTCTTATTTTTAATTGGTTTAACAGATAATGGCTTGTTCAAAATAATTATAGCAATTATGTTTTGGGTAAGTATACTATGTAGATAAATGAAATCAATGTCATAAGAAATAAGGCAGAAAAAATGGGAATATCCTATTACAAGGTACTAGCACTATCCATGAAGTAGTGCTATTTAAAATGGACTTAAATGAATTATAACTCTAGGACATTGCAACTCTAGCACAACCACTAAAAATCTTTGTTGTTGTTTTTTTTTGTGTACTAGGGATTGAACCCAAGGCCTCAAATTGAGCTACAATCCTACTCTTTTTTATTTTTTACTTTTTATTTTTAGATAGCCTATAGCCTCTGGCTACATTGCCCAGGCTGGCCTTGAACTTGTGATCCTCCTACCTCAGCCTCCCAAGTGGCACAGGAATATAGGCATGCACCACCATGCTCATCTAAGAAAAAAAAATTTTAAGAAGTATATAATGAATATACTAAAAGAGAAAAGAAACAAGAAGCCAATTTACCCTTCCCGTGAGTCAGCAGAAGCCATGCAGGTCCCAGGAGGGGCAACAAGAAGCCAATTCGCCCTTTCCATGGGCCAACTGGCACATAGGCTGTGAGATAAGAACATTCCCACCACACCCCCTGTAAGCAACTGGCTGACTCAGAGGAATGCAGGCTGAGTTGATAGCATCTGAGGTACAAAAACAACTTAATGCTTGTATTGTTTGATTGACTTTGCAGGCCTAGAGCTGGCAGTCTGAGCATCTACTGAGAGGATAACAATATGCAAAATATCAAATATGGGGGATTTCCTTCTGTCTTGTCTTTGAAATCCAATATTGTTCTTACTGTTTTGTTTTGCTCCATTTTATTGTTTTGTTTTATTCGATATTCTGCTTTGATTGGTTTTAGTATGTCCAATGGTATGGGCAGCAATTTTGAAGACAACAAAAGGAAATACAGTAACCATTGTTGATTTCCTGCTATCCTGTTTTGAAGTTCTGTATCACTTTCACTGTTTTGTTTTGATGGGCTTTATTCTATTTTATTTCATTTGCTTTTATTCTCTTTAAAATAAAATTTTAAAAAAGAGAAAAGAATAGAATTATATAAAATGCTCAAAACCCAAGGTAAACGAAAAAGGGAGAAGACAACAAAATAAGTAAGCAAGAACAACAAATTCAAAAGTTACAAATATGGTAGATATTGATCACAGTATCAATAAGCACTTTTTTTTGTTTGTTGGTTTAGTTTTTTTGAGACAGGGTCTCACTATGTAGCATGGGCTGACCTTAAGCTTGCAGCTATCCTCCTGCCTCAGCCTCCTGAGTACTAGGATTACAGGCATGTGCCACCATACCCAGCTCGCTAACTACTTCAATGAGATATAAATATACCAATTAAAAGACAAGAGCTATTAAAATTAATAAAATAAAAACAAGATGCAACTGTATGTTGTCTACAACACACTTTATGAAAACACATAGAGATTAAAATATCAAGATGCAGAAAGATATTCCATGCTAACACTAATTAAAAACAAAAACTAGAGCACCTATATCAATCTTAAACCAAGATTTCATAATGAGGAAAATCATCCGGGCTAAAGAGAGTGTCACATAGTAATGGGGGAGAGGGTCAAGACTTCATGAAGGCATCACAGTCCTCAATGTGTAGGTATGTAAGAACATCAAAATACATGAAGCAAAAATCAGACGACAGGAAGGACTCTAAAGAGATGGTAGAGTAGGAAGCACCAGACAATACTGCTCTGGCAGAATCTGTTCTGTTTAACTATTTTTAAACAGTGAGAGTCATTAAAAGCTTGCAGTGAAAAAACTTTTGCCCAGTAAGCAGCAGTTATTTTCAGTTAATTTCACCTCATAGCACAGTAGCTGCTACTGACCTCCCAGCCCCAGCCTCGTGGAAGACAGCTGTGTGCTTGTGCCCAGAGCAGCCCACGCACAGACCAGCTCACAGCTTGCCGGAGCCAAGCTACATGAAAAGAACCTTATTTCCAAGTGTCAGGCCCGTGTTGTGATTGCTGACTGCTGCTTCTGATCTCAGAGAAACAGATAAAAAGTTGGACAGCCAGTGTGGGGAACTTCCCATCATCACTGCAAGCCCTTTGGGCTAAGGGACTTCCAAGAGAGGTAAAGGGCCAATGCCCTTTGTTCAGCCTGTTACAACAACCTAACCCCTACCCTTCTACTATAAATTTGTACTTTAGCATAATAGTAACCGGCTGTGCATGTCAGTAGCTGTGCCTGGGTGACACAAGAAGCAATTTCAGTGTTTACTCACTTTATACAATGAACAGCAAGGTGTGTGCACATGTACAAAAGTGTCAAACCCGGATTTTTACCCACATAATGCTCCATCTAACAGGTTTAGCGAATGTTTACCTGAGTATTGCAGGGGGGTAAAATATACCCAACAGCACTCTTCTGTTATGAAAACATGTGTTTTACCATAATGAAATGTGGGTGTGACTCACAGTAGCTTCACCTGGGGAAAGTAAACACCCGCCTGTGCATTCACTCGCTTGGCAAATGAACAGCAAATTGTGCACAGGAGCTCCAAAGCAGCAACAGGTGAGTTTTATTCATGAAATGCTCATTGCTAAATGTCTGTGCATTTAGGATTTGTTTTTTAAAAAATAGTTTTCTTTAGCTTTTTCTAGTAGAAGTAGCTCAATTCAGTACAATGGCACATGAAAAACCAAACCAATCCTAAACATGTGTGGTATAGATAGTTTACAAAGAAAATAACAAGTACAAAACATGGAGAAATTTTCTTAGAGGATTGGAACTGAAACTCATAAGAGACCATTTATAGCAAAGGAAAAACAAAACGTTTCTGCCCAGGGAACTACACAAAAAAATTGTGGAGCACACTGGTGAGCTGACAGGTTAACAGGGAGAAGCAGCATCATAAAGACCTACTATGATAAAAGGAAAACCAGAAAGATGTCAACCGTGCTCTACTAAAAACCACAGAAAAACAAAACATACATGTGATACTTGTGTGTGGAACATGCAGTTTTCATGTGTGAAGACTGCCTTGGGTGTGACAGTTGAAGCAAAGATTATTTCTGTGGTAGACTTTTATTTGTATTTACATTGAAGTTTACATAGGGGTTTTTTATGTTATCTCTAGGTTTTGTAAGCAAATAAACAGCTGACGTGAAAATGTTAATGTCTATTTTAAGCACTCATTACATATTTGGTATTTTACTTTATTGATATCTTATTTTCTTGCTAAGTGCACATTGTGCGATATAGTAGGAAGCTTCTCACAAAACAGGAAGACAAGAGAGGTGACAAGAATGACCTGCCACATAGGAAAGGAAAGCTCAATACACGTACTGTCAGTGTAAGCAAGACATGTGATTGGAACATGCAGTTGTCATGTGAAGACTGCTTTGGGTGTGACAATTGTTTTATTTTTGTTGTAGTGTTCTATTGATATTTTCATTGTAGTTCTTATAGGGATTTATTTCTGATGTCATCTTTTAGGTTTTGTAAGCAAGTACATACCTGATATGAAAATGTTGATGTTTATTCTAAACGTACAATACACATTAAGAATTTAATACTTTATTTTATTGATATTTTAGGTTTCTGTTAACTATACATTGTATTACACAATGAGAACCTCCTGACAAAACAGCAAGACTAGCAAGATGTCAAGTATGTCCTACAAAAAGGCCAGTAAAGCAAAACACATGTGCTGTCAGTGTAAGCAATAGTATTTGTGGAACGTGCTGTTGTCATGTGTGAAGACTGTATTAGGTGTGATAATTGAAGGAAAGATTTTTTTTTTGTAGATTGGTATTTTTATTGTAATTCACGTAGGAATTTATTTCTGTTGCTGTTTTAGAGTTTGCACACCAAAAAAGTCTATATTGAAAATTTTGATGATTTCTTCATAAACACTAAATAGTAAAAATTTAATACCTTATTTTTTTATATTTTTCCATTAACTGCTCATTGTTTAATATAATAAAACTTACAAAATTAAAATTAATCATTCATCAATATAAATATTCTAAAGAATAAACATGAGTATTATACACACTCAACAATGCATCTTTATGATAAAATTGGCATTATGCCCCAGGTTAAGTAAGATATTTGAGACTAAAACATTCAAAAACCACTGTGCATATGAGGAAAGGTAGAAAGTGACAACTCAAGATCTAGGAAGAAGTTCGGGCTTTGAGAAGACCTTAAGTTTATGCCTTGGGCTAATGCATATATGAAAATATCCTCCAACTCAGTCAAGTTCAAACTAAAATTAAAGAGCATTTGAAACAGTACTTAAAAAGCAATTCCTCTCAAACTCCACTCCTCCTCCCCTGTAGCTGTAACTTCTTCTTTTGGTGCAGATAAGAGTGGCAACTATAACATAAACTCTGTTTATGTCATCTTGTTCTCACAGGATTCATAAAGCCCTGGCTTCCTTCAAGGCTAAGTTATTAATAGTTTTGTGCTGCTTCTGTACCTTTGCCTGTCTCCTCCCCCAGTTTCTAAAGACCAACCCCTTAGCCAAACGTATAAAACTAGAACCTTTCCTCTTTCTACTACCCAGCACTTTGGGCATGACTTCGCATCTAAAATCCTGGAAATAAATCTTCCTTTTTCCCTCATTAATCTCTCTGAAGTCTTGGATTCTGCAACACATTAGCACTTACTGGACATAGTGGCACAGTCCTGCAATCTCAGCACTTGGCAGGCTGAGGCAAGAGGATGGCTGCAACTTCTAGGCCACCAAAGCCAGCCTGAAGAACACAGCAAGACCTGTCTTTACATACATACATACATACATAACATAGCTAGCATGACAATGTCAAAGTTTGGCAAGGACATTAGGAAGTAGAAACTGGCAGTCTAAACAGGAAGTAGTACTGGCAGTCTGGGTTGCACATACCTTATGATTTAGTACTTCCACATAAAGTTATAGCCTCAAAAATTCCATATGTCTGTTCAAGAAGATGTGAACAAAAACGTTCTTTTCAACATGGTAACAGTGAAGAAATAGGAAAAACCTCAATGTCTGTCAATAGAAGAACAGTTAAAGAAAATCCACATTAATCATATAATGAAATACTATAAGCACTAAAAACTATCAGTAAATACTCAAAAACCTAGCCAGTGTGGAAAAATATACATATGTACCATATTAACTCATTTATGTAAACTTTTAAAAATTATACCTACAATATTATATATTTCTTATGGACACACAGTTTTATATCTAAAATTGGGGTAAAATCATGCACAACACATTGATACCAGTAGTTCAAGGTCCAGAAGCAGGAGGAATGATCTTGGATGTGATGGTTAATACAGCTTTTTTTTTCTTTTATTTCAATGATTTATTTCTTGTGAGAAAAGGCATAAAGTCCTGAAAGTAAATGTAACACAAAGTTACACAGTGTTACACACTCAGTTTTACACATTCATCTCCATAAGCACATATGCACCAGTTAGGTTTACTGGCAACTAGTGTACTGGCACCAAATACAGTCCAAACTGATAGAACAGTTTTTGAACAGTATGAGGCTGCACACAAACTTATCATCTCAACTTACTATTTCTCTGGCCATTTGGGATACAGGACACTGATTTGACACTCTAACTTCCTGTCTCACAGAGTTGGCATTGGCCTATTTGGAGGGCAAGAGCCTAGAATGAAATAGGAAGCATCCAAGTCTGCCCCTGCAAGCCTGGGATCTTTGAGAATGTGCCCAAGTTCAGTTATAAGTTCAGTTGCAAAGCAGCGGCCTCCTTAAAGGGACAGCAAAACAAAACACTCGCCAGTCAGGCTGGAGACACCACTTTGGATTCGAAAACTGATCTTTTAAGGTTAATACCTTGACTGTTGCTGCACAACACACATAGCCCTAAAACCCAGACTGCAGTCTCTGAGCTTCACTGAGAGTGAAAGAAAACTTCCAGCTTGACTCTGAGGGTACCAACAATCAAGGGGAGGCAGGGTCTTCACTTCCTCTCCAGCCTGCCCTGAGCCAGGCAGCCAGACTTCTGTACTTACAACTCAGACTGCTTTACCCTTCGTCCTTCCAGCTCAGCACAGACAGATCAAAGAGAACTGGACATTTAGAAATTCAACCATCTTTCTTCCAGGTAGTACAGGAATGTAACATCCCTTACCAAGGAGCAGATGTACCACAGGATAGTTCCTCACCTGATGCCTGTGCTCATAATCGGCTTGATTTAGCTATTCCACGACAAATGTTTTTCAAAAGACCATGTTGTACATGTAATTTTCATTTGTCAGTTTAAAAAAAAGACAGAGAAAATACAATTAGCTTGGTTGCTACAAGATAGAAGACACACTCCTAACTTGAAACAAATTAATATAATAATGTTATTATTCACATTTTATAGATTTTAGAACTGAGACTCAGAAGCTCAAATCTCCTACTGACCTGGATCCTTCTTGAAATAAGAATCACTACTGAAACCATCTTAATAGACCTCAGCAATGCCTCACACATTTTACAAATAATATACATTCAACAAACGTTTGTGAATGAAATGACATGGAAATAATTTAATGGTAGTAAAAAAAAATGACAGAGAAAGAGGCTTGCAAACAAAGTAGGACTATGAGTTTACGACCTGTGATACTTCTCCTTCAAACACACAGCAATGACTAACAACATGTATAAAGAGTGGGACAAAAGCACATTGCTGGGATTCTACACATGGGACAGAAATACAGAGCAGTGGGCAGAGGAAAGTGGTGGGCTCCCTGGACCCTCTGTTCAGGGACAGGCAGAGGTCACTAAGACTTCAGTTCCTATAAGTAAGAGGGACCAAAGGGCTCAATACTAAGTAAGGAAAAGAACCTTCCCTGGAAAAGGATTCAAACTGCTGTTACTGACCCACTGTCAAGGAGGAAGTCTTTTGAGAATGCCCTGCAACCAAAGAAACAGGAAGACAAAGACACTAACATAGAGTGGGATCGTGGGTGTCATTCGATGGTTTAAGAGTTGAATCTGCAATATTCTGAAAAATTCTAGATCAAAAATCTGATGACATTTGCAGCTCAAAACAAATTCATTGATTTTGGAAACTTTAAATGCATCCTTAAATAACTCAAGTTAAATAAGAAATTAAATGAGAAATTAGACCATATTTAAAAGAATTAGCGACAAGAACTCCTTGGTATCCAAACCTATGGGGTGCAGCTAAAACAATCTTCACAGCATGAGGGTTCACATCAATAAGTAGTGGGAAGAGAAATCTTCAA